>PVKE010008053.1:0-49478 GCA_004027555.1 Craseonycteris thonglongyai
ATATATATATATATATATATATATATATATATATATATATATATATATATATATATAACACTGTTGACTATGAACTTGTAAGCTATAGGCTCACCCCCCCATGTTATTATTCTTCATAACGTTTTTCTAAACAAACAAGCAAACTAACAAACAAAAATACATGTGGTATGGTCAGAGAATAAGTTTGTGCACTGAGATCATTTCTAATTAAATTCATTACCCACTTTCAGTGACTAACCTTTACTTAGAAGCAGTTTATCAACTTTAGTAAAAATTAAAGTCCATGGAAAAATGTGTTCAAATTCCAGATTCCTATTTCTCCAAGCCCTGGAAGAAATTCTGAATCAATGTCTCAGTCAAAGACCAGATATCTGAATTTTAATGTGAGTCTCAAAGTAATTCTGATATAACTACTGCTTATACTTTAGGAAATATATAAGCTTAGTGATTTAATATGAGTTGCTCATGTTTGTACAAAACTATGCACAAAGAATTTTCTGTGATTCTTAACATAAATTATCACATGATTATCATTGTTGAGAAGATGAATATTGCTCTTTTATTTATTTCAGTAAATTGACAAAGATTTAGTTGAAATAGAT
This sequence comes from Craseonycteris thonglongyai, assembly GCA_004027555.1. Lineage (NCBI taxonomy): Eukaryota > Metazoa > Chordata > Mammalia > Chiroptera > Craseonycteridae > Craseonycteris > Craseonycteris thonglongyai. The sequence goes on from PVKE010008053.1 coordinate 603, forward strand.
AGGTGAAATAATTTGTGGGCATTGTAAAAGATAACTTGACATAACCTCAACTATTTGGTGGTTACTGTGTTCCAGACACTGCACCAGGTACTTTATACTCATTATGTCTAAATCTCACAACAACTTTGAGAGATTAGCATTTTTGATTTAATTTTACAGTTGAGGAAACTGCAACTCAAAGAGGTTAAGTAACTTGCTAAATTCAGATAGCTAGTAAGTAGCAGAGTTCAGATTTTGACTTCAGTGACATATCCTTTTACCTGCTCTAGGTCAAACCAGAGAGCCTCAGGCCACAATAATGGTAAGAAGGGAGGAGTCAAGAGCAGGATATGTGGGAGGGAGCTGAGGAGATGGCAGAGGTAGCAGAGAAGGTTGGGGACAGCAGGAGGAAGAGATCACCCTTTACATGGAAAAACAAGTAATTGTCCTCGAAGTTCTGGTGATTATATTCGGTCAACAAAAATTTCCTCCAAAACAGTTTTCTCAGATTCTGCTTCTGCTTCCTATTATGATGAATGGCAGAAAGAACAACAGACCTATAAGTGCTGTACCCATTTCATATATGAGGAATCTGAAGATCAGTACATTTAAACTATTGACTGAGTCAGGTAATTAATTAGCAGAAGAGTTGGGATTATAATTCAAGTCTGTTTGATATCAGAGCCCACTCTTCTCAATTCCTAATATTATTTCCCTAATAAAAATCCAATTCAGTGTTTTCCAAACAAATTAATTCTATGAGACTAACAGAAAAATTAGGGAATATCTGCGATAAATTTTGGTGATGGCAGTAAGTTAGAGGTTAAAGTTAGAAAAGACCATGTAATTGAATATGTGAAGGAACAAGGATTTTTGCTAATGAGTGTTTCACTAGTGAAGGAAAGAAAAAAAAAAAAAAGGAAATAATGAGGGCAAAGAAATGTAATAAGAAAAATAGAAATAATTTATTTTTTGCTTTATGTACACCACCATTCCCAAACTCAGATTTTTAAAATTTATGGTAGTAAAAATTTGCAAGAGATAGTGATAAAGCCTACTTCTAAATATATAAAGATATATGTATACATATATATTTGAAATTAAAACACAATCACAATTCAGTCATTCTTTCTGTTGTCATATGTAGTGCAAAGTTATTGAAGTTAAAAGTAAGGCACCCTGTGTGGGTGTTATGTTCCTGGAGCAGGGGTGGTGAGGAGCTTTGCAGAGTTGTATTTACCTATCAGTTTACCTATCAGTATGATTCTGGGAAGTAAACTCTGATTTGAGAAATATCATCCTATTGAAATTGTATCTTATTTATGAGTATCAATAATGGTGATATAAAGCTGTATTTATTCTAGTTCATAAGGTGTTAGAAGAGAAGTCCTTCATTATCAAATAATTACTTTCTCAAGGCAGGAAGATAATACTAATTTAATATATGAACAATTTGGTGATATTAAAAAATTAAGTCCGAGGGAATTTCCAAAACCAAACATTGATTACTTTTGGCTTTCATACCATTTTGAGTGGTCTGTGTTCATATTCTGCAATTAGAATTTTAAAAATCGATAGGTGATTATAAGAGAATTTCCAGAGGCAAGATTAAATGTGATTTTATTTCTGTACCATCTTTGTTTTCTGATTGTTCTACAATTAACACAAATTAGTAAACAAAGGAGATAATTATGGGTAAATGATTATGGACAGTTCTTAAATTCTGAGCAATATTGATTCAATAGTACATACGTTGATTATAGATTAGACCAAGTTTTTAGATGATGACCATTTAAATTGTGTTTTGGTTTGAGGTCAGATCCCAAAGACCTCTGCAGCTTGCATTACGTTAAGTCTCCTTGCTTTTCATTCACATCCTCTCTGGTAAGTAATCATCAACCTAGAAATAACCCTTTCAAATAAAAAGCTGTCTTCCTCAATTCAGAAAGCAGAATCCTGAGTTTTAAATGAGTATTATGTCTACATTTCATGGCCACTAGTCTCTTTTTGCTTTCCTGTTCCCACTTTTACTTCCAGGCATGAAGCATTTAATATACTTATTGCTGGAGATTGGTAAATTTCATGAAGTTTGGTAATTTTTATTATTTTCTTGTTTAAACAGTGAGGAAAACTGAGAAGCCTAGGTAGGTTTTGTGTGTGTGTGTGTGTGTGTATCAGAATTTATTTCATGGGGATGCCAGGATGGCTCAGTGGGTTGAACACTTGTCTTGCAGCCCCAGGGTCCAAGGATTGAATCCTGACCCCGACCCATGAGGACCCATAGGATGAACTGGCATGTGCCCTCAGTTCAGTTCTCACTGCGGTGAAACCCCAGCCCAGTGTCTGTCCTGTGCAGCCCTGCCCCCACCTGTGTAATGAAACTATGTAGAAAATTGATGACGTGCAACTATGGAGACTGCTCTGGGCACTCCCCATTCTCTCTGTCTCTGTCTGTCTGTCTGCCTGCCTCTCTCTCTCAAAAACAACAAAAATAAATCTTAAAAAAAAAAAGAATTTATTCCATGTCCTTATTTAGCTCAACAAGTTAAAGAAAAATGACAGAGTACATGAAGAAAGGACTGAAATTAGTGTCAAAGATCTAGTATGCTATAAGGTCATGCATAATACTTCCATTTAACTTATTTGACTTCAACCATATACATCAGCAAAGGGAAAAATGAGGAAGAGAGAATGTAATAGTATACATGATGCTGGAGAGTGAGAGTATGCTCTGCAGAGATAGTGCATTATGAAATGTGAATCTCTTGCTGCTTTAGCTGGACTCAGTTCCTGTTACCTCTTCTGATGTCAGCATTTGCAGAGAGATGCTGGGGTTTGAAGATATATTTATTTATACAGCACGGTGCAGAAACACAAACTAAGCACATCATCTGGTTTTCTACCAAGAAAGAAGCAGTTGATTTCAGTGCTGAGGAAAAAGAGCAGCAGCAACAATTCTAAGACAACACCAGAAACAGAGCATGTTGGATTAACTGGGACATTGTGTATCTACGTTGTATTTTAGGATCGTTTTGGTTAGCTTAGGCCAGGGGTGTGAAACTGGCAGCCTGCAGGCCGCATGCGGCCCCCGAGGCAATTTTTTGTGGCCCACGATGCTCTGAAATAAAATGAAAATAGAAAAAATTGTTATGAAAAAAACAGCGCTTAGGGGAGATGGAGGCAATACCGTACACACAATTCCCTCGTTAACCCTTTAACTACTGAAGACGAGTATACACGTGGCCCAGTGCCTTTCCTGGGTGCCTGTGGGTGTGTATAAACGCGCTGACTCAGTTCCGGTGACGTTTGTAAATGTGATGTGGCCCGCGTGAATCTTGCCTGTTGCACCAAATGGCCCATGTTTTTATTGAATTTGACACCCTTGGCTTAGGCTATTACACAGTATACCATAGACCAGGTTGCTTAAACAAAAGACATTTATTTCTCACCATTCTGGAGGCAAGAATTTCAAGATAAACATGCTAACAGGTTTGCTGCTGGTAGGGACCCATCTTCTGTCATTTTTTTTTTCTTTTCTTTTTTAAAGAATCATTTTATTTTTTTGACAGAGACAGAGAGAGACAGAAGGGCCCAGAGTAGTCTCCACAGTTGCACATCATCAGTTTTCCACTTGTTTTTTTTTTTTTCCACACAGGTGGGCGGGGGCTGTGCAGGGTGGAAACTGGGCTGGGGAACTCCCTCATGGGAGGCATGCCCCCTCAAGCCAGGGGCTGAACAGGGTGGTGGGTGGCGAGAACGGAACTGGAGGCCTCCCTTATGGAAAGCACACCTCAGTTCAGCATATGGGTCCACATGGGCCGGGCCGGGATTTAATCCTTGGCCCCAGGTGCTGCAAGTGAGCGCTTAACCTTCTGAGCCATCCTGACTTCCCTCCATCTTCTATCTTATAGAGAGTTGCTGTCTCACTGTGTGCTCCCGTGGTCTTTCCTTAATGCCTGTGTGTGGAGAGAGAGAATGCTCAGTTGTCGTTTCCTCTTCTAATAAGGGCACTGATCCCAACACAGCAGTTCTACTCTCATCACCTCGTCTAAACCAAGAGCCCAACTCCAAATACCATCACATTAAGGATTAAGACTTTAACATTAAAATTTGGTGAGAACATAATCATTCAGTCCATAACAATGGGTGACATAAGGAGATTTTAATGGTAGTTTTAATAATTTACAATTTTTGCCTTACATGCTATCTTTATCACCTAAACACTTTTAAGATGCAGCATAGTCTTATTTCTCCATTTACTAGAGGAACTTAAGTAAACCATATCAGTTTTTGAGCTATAGTTACTTTATCTGAAACAGTCACAGTTAGTACTAATGTCCACTTCTCTATATCTCTTAAGGTTATTTGAATATCCAGTAAGGAAAAATATGTACAAGCAGTTTTTATGCACTTATACATTTAAGTCAGGCCTGGGTAAGACATCAGTTGCTGTCCACCAGTGAACTACAGAGCAATTTTGGGGTGACTGCCTGAATTAAGAAGCAAGTGGGGGAAGCCAGGATGGCTCAGTGGGTTAAGCACTCACTTTGCAGTGCCGGGGACCGAGGATCAAATTCCGGCCCCGGCCCATGCAGACGCATATGCTGAACTGGGGAGTGCCCCCAGTTCAGTTCACTCTATGTCTCAGTCTCTGTATCTCTCTCTCTGTCAAAAAATTAATAAATAAATAAAACTTAAAAAAAAAAAGCAGCAAGTGTCACAGCAATGCCACATTATGCAGGCCTAGCAGCTAGGTAGCTAAATGTAAAAGAAGCACAGTTTTGTACACACACATACAGCTGCTAGAGGCAAGAATCAACTCTTCACAATCAAGGCAGCTATATGTACTTAAGCAAGTAAGAATAAATAGCTAGTGGATTGTGACACTTGGGACATTTACAAGTAGCCCTTGCCCTGAAAAAGTCTGCCCAGGCCTGATTTAAGTTATATAAAAATAATTTTTAAAATAAGGTAAAGCATAGATAACTCATTGAAATCACTAAATCCAACGATGAGTAAAAAATTTAGTAAAGTTTGGAATGAATTTTTAAAAACGTTTTCACATACCATTTATAAGGTCAGTCATATGCTTAGGTAAACATACACTCTAAGGGAGAGAAAATTTAAAATGTCTTCAGTGATACATCGAATAATGTTTGAGCTATTTCACTTTACCAGTAAGTTTACTTATCGCTATTTCAAGTTGGCATCACAGTTGTCATTGTGCAGCTGTTGGATGGCATCATTTGAAACCCTCTTCATTGTCTGGGTGTGTATGAGTGCACAGACATTCAGGGGCACTCACAAGTGTAACTGCAAGTTGCCTCTGAGTGCATAGTCCTGAAATCTTAATATGCTAATTTTTTTCTCCATAAACAATACAAAGAAGTTGACAGGTCTGAAAGGGGCTTATGTGAAAAGATAATTAAGAGCTTTAGAGAGTGTCAAGAGTCAATAGCTCAGCACTGTCAGCACTTCAGAGTGTTACAGGCTATAATTAGATGGCATGGAGGTGTAAGGCATGTTTGGCAGTTGATTCCTGCATGATCTCCAATGGAAAAACAAAGAGCAACCTCCACGAGACATCAGAAAAAGTGAGGAACAGAGGTTCTGGAGTCACACTTTTCAAAGGTCTCTTTTTTCAGGTTGCATCATTCAGTGAAAAGCTTTTTTGCCTTCGATTGGCATCTACATGGGACTTTTGACCCGCATTTGTCATTCCTACAGGCCTGGACTTTGGGCAGCAGACCTCCCTTCTGTTCTATGAACTCAAAATCATTTCTGCTTGGCCTGTAGATCCAGTTCTTTGCTGCCTTTTAACTCCAGGACATTCAAATTGATATAAGGCAGAGCTAGTTGATCCCTGATAAGGGGACATTTTTCAAACAACTCCGGAAAAGTCCAGAAGAGTCTCCATATGTGGAGTCAGAAAGACAAAAGTCATTATAGGACAGAATTAAGTGGCCCTAAATACTGAAAAGATTTTAGCAGTAGTTAAGTACATGAAGTTCAGTATTAGATCACAAACAAACCATTAATTGTAAAATATGTAATTGGAAGTAAAAAAAGTTCTGATTTTCCCCATTATGATGATTTCAATAATTTTAAAAATACATATAAAATTATCTTTTTAGATGCTACTGTTTTAATGCTTTTAATTGGCTGACAATTTAGGTACACCCAGCCCATTTTGCTCTCTTGGTATGTTTTTCAGTTGAGAGCAAAATATGCTTTGATTTTATTGCAAAATTTTATTTTCATAGGTTGCAAAGGACTTTCCATATGATTGGCCAAACTATAAATTTCTACGTAAATACTCCTGGTCAAAAGTTGACCTTAGACGTTTCTTATCACACAGAAGTTTTAATTTAACAACAATATTGAATTAAGAAATTACATTTTAATTAATAATATTTAAGTAAAATATGTGAAAACTATGACATAAATTGAGTACATATAAAGTTACAGAACACATTGCACAAACTTGATTTGAAATCAGCCTGTATGCTATAAAACATAACTTTTTTAAATGGTTGAGCATATATTTCTTGTTCTAGAACTTTGGCTGTAATCGAAGCATAATCTCACATGGACCTGCTAATATTTTTTGTTCCTTTTTGTTATTAGTTTCAGGTGTATGAAACAACATAACGATTAGACATTATACCCCTCACAAAGTAATAGTTCCACTAAATCTACTATCTATCTGACATCGTATGGCTACTACAATACTGTTGACTATATTCTCTATACTGTACTCTATAGTGTGTGTGTGTATGATGTATATATTATATACAATATATATATAATACATATATTTTTTAAATTATAGTTGACACTCAATATTATTTTATATTATTTTCAGGTATACAGAACAGTGGGTACACATTTATATAACTTGTGAAAAGCCACCCCTGCCTTGATAAATCTAGTGCCCATCTGACATAAACAAATGGGACTTTGTTAAACTAAAAAGTTATTTTTACAGCAAAGGAAACCATCAAGAAAATGAAAAGACTTATTACTGAATGGGAGAAGATATTTGCCAATAATATATCTGATAAAAGGTTAATATCCAAAATTGATATTAAAGAAAACATACACAACTCAACACTAAAAGAACAAACATTCCAATTAAAAAACATTCAAAGGATTTGAGTAGACATCTCTCTAAACAGGACATACACATGGCCAATAGACATATGAAAAGGTGCTCAATGTCACTAGTCATCAGAGACATGCAAACAAAAACCACAATGAGATATCTCCTTCTACTCCAGTCAGAATGTCTATCATCAATAAATTGACAAACAGCAAGTGTTGGCAAGGATGTGGAGAAAAGAGCACCCTCATACGATGTTGATGGGATTGCAAAATGATGCAGCCACTAAGGAAAAAAGTATGGAGGTTACTCAAATAATTTAAAATAGGAGTGCCTTATGATCCAGCAATTCCAATCCAGGTATTTATCCAAAGATCCAAAACAGTAATTGGAAAAAATATATGCACCCTTATGTTTACTGCAGCATTATTCACAAGAGCCAAGATTTGAAAACAACCAAAATAGCCAGCAATAGATGATTGCATAAAGAAATTGTGGTGCATTTATACAATGGGATATTATTCTGTCATAAAAAGGATGAAAATTTACCATTAGCAACAATATGGATAGACCTAGGGGTTATTATGATAAGTGAAATAAGTCTGACTGAGAAAGATACATACCATATAATCTCACTTATATGTGGGATCTAAAGAGCAGAATAAATAAACAATCAAAACAGAAATAAAAAAAATAGACTAATCGATACAGAGAACAAACTGATGGTTGCTAGAAGGGATGGGGATAGAGGATGGGTGAGAAAGGTGAGGGGATAGGAAGTACAAATTGGTAGTCACAAAATAGTGATGGGGTGTGAAATACAGTCACATGGGGGAATATAGTCAATAATGTTGTAAAGACTGTGTATAGTTTTAGACCTGTTAATATTTAAAAATTTTCTTCAAATATTGCTAGAATAAATGTACAAAATACTACAGATCAAACTTTAAATTTAAATCAATTTTTTCCCTTCTCTTGTTGCAAAGATATTTACTTTAATAAATTTTAAATAATTTACAGACATTTCTATTTGTATGTCCAAACAATATGGAATATTGTTATTGTATTTCCAAACTTATATAAATGGTTATATAAATAGTGTCAAATAAAGCATGCCATTGTGTAACTTGTCTTTTTTTTAATTGAGTACTATGTTTTGTTTTGTTTTTTTGAAGTCTGCCCTTGTATATCTGGTTCATTTCTTTGAACTACCTATATATTATTCCATTTTATAATTAATGACAATAAGCCTGGAAAGGCAGTTTGAATTACACTGTGGAGGTCCTTAAGTACCATATTAAAGACTTTGGACTTCATATATGATGACTGGCATGAAAGAAAGTGGAGGATCATGGAATGTTTCTAAGCATTAAACGGCATGAAAAGACCTGAGTATCAGAAGGTGAGTGTGGGAACAGTAAAGAAAGTAGATTAGAGGGAAGGGCTTTGTGGGACTCCAGGTTAAGACAGCATTTCAGAGCATGGTGTAATAGACCTACAAAATATAACGATGGCCCCTGTTGATTAAAATTAATGCAGCTTCCAGTTTTTCTCTTTAAGAAACAAAGCTGCTCTGAACATTCATGTACGTGTGTCCACATGAGAGGGAGTATCTCCATGTATTTGTAAAATATGAATTATAACCATTTTGGCAATTTTCCACATTGATATAACACTTTGGGCTTTTGGTTCCCCCAAAACAAAGAGAATAAATAAAAAAATCTAATAACATGAATAGGGGCAAACAGTAATAGTACCTGATTTCAAATTTGCTGAAATTGAATATTTTATCATTTTCTTAACTAGTTTTCAGAGCCAGAGTTATCAGGCAAGGGAAAGAAATAAAAGATATCTGAATTCTGGAGAGAAAAAGTCAAACTGTCACTCTTTGCAGATAACATGATTCTTTATATAGAAAATTCTAAGGACTCTACCAGAAATCTATTAGAAACAATATACAAATACAGTGAAGTTGCAGGATACAAAAATCAATGTACAAAAATCAATTGCATTTTTATATGCCAACAATGAAACATCAGAAAAAGAAATGAAAAAATATCAATAATTTTTGCAATTGCAACAAAAAGAATAAAATACCTAGGAATAAATTTACAAAGAATGTGAAGGACTTATACACTGAAAACTATAAGACATTATTCAAAGAAATTGAAGAAGACACAAAGAAATGAAAAGATATTTTGTGTTCATAGATTGGAAGAATCAACATAGTTAAAATGGCCATATTATCCAAAGCAATATACAGATTTAATGCAATTCCCATCAAAATCCCACAGACATTCTTTCAAGAAATATATTTAAAAAATCTGATTCTTATGGAACCACAAAAGACCCCCAAATCGCCAAAGCGATCCTACAAAAAAAGAATAGAACTAGAGGCATCACACTCCCCAATTTCAGTCAATACTACAAAGCCTCAATAATCAAAGCAGCTTGGTATTGTCAGAAAAACAGATACACAAACCAATAGTTTTCTATAGTTTATCATGAAGACTGGGTTGCTTTTAGAAAGTGATACATTTTGTCAGTGATTTCTTATCATACATCCAGAGCTGCACAGCCTGAAGAAAGGTAAAAATCAGAGAGTCTACATGTCCACCTTCCAGAGACCTTTCTGAAGCTAACCTTAGGATCCAAAGACCCCAGAGCATGTAACTTTATCCTCTACTAGCAAGAATATCCAATAGGTTTTTACTTGATATTTGTGGAAAGGGAAAAGGGGTAAAGAGGTACTCAATCCCATTTAGGAAGGAAGCAAATGTACTAAAAATGTATGGCATATACTAGCTTTTGTAACCCTTTCACCTATCTTAATCAGACTTGTAAAAAGGTGTGTTAAGTTTTACACCTGTCTTCAAAGGCTGTTTGCTATCACTTTCTCTCTTCTCATTTTCTCTCATTGAAATCTAACAGAAAGTGTGATATGACAACTGAACTCAAGTGTCTATGAACAGATCATAATGAGTTGCTTGATACCAAGGTCCTCTAACCCTTTTCTAGAAGAAACCCTAAAAGCTATCTATCTCTTTCATTATGATGCTGGACAGAGAGCTGGCTCAGTCCCTCATTATATCCTATAAGATTATTTTATTGTGCTCTGAGAAGGGTCTTAACCTGGAGCTGCAGAAAGCCCTTCCCCTCCAATCTACTTTTTATACTGTTCCCACATGCATTCTTTAAATACTCATTTCTTTACATGTCATTTAGTGATTTAAATCAATCTATGACCCTCAACTTTCTCCCACATCAGTCACCACAGATAAAGTCCAGTGTTTGGTATGGCACTAGAGGACATCCCTAATCCAGTCCAAGCTACGTTTCGTGGATCATGGTCATTAATTCTTACTTCTATAGTTTGTGTTCTCAAATATTCATTGGGTTTCAACCATGTCTTAATTTTTCACAGCTCTTTGTCTTTGATATCACTATTGCTGAAAATCTTCAAATGACACTACCTTTATAAAATCTTGCTCAACAATTCATATTTTCCTTACTTGAACTCTCCTAACACCATTTAGATACTTTTGTGGTCCATGTGCTATTATTCACAATTACTAATGCTTCACAAATCTCTAAACTTCCAGAATCCAACGAAGATATTTTATTCACTTTCAGATCTCCCCAACATACTGCCATGCATGTAGTAGGTACTTAATAGAATAGAAGCTGGAAGAGAAAAGAGGTCTTATCTCTCTTATTCATCCCTCAATCTCTTGTACTTAGAACAGCACTTGGCATGTAAGTGCTCATAAATATTTTGCAATATATCAAAGGTTGATAAATTATAGTCTGTGGGAAATATACTGTTCAATGTCTGTTTTTATAAAGACTTACTGGAAAACAGCCACACCCACTTTTTTACATATTGCTAATGGATACTTTCTCTACAACAGCAGAGTTGAGTAGTTGCAATAGAGACTGTGTGGCCCACAAAGCCTAAAATATTCATGAACTGGCCCTTTACAGAAAAAGTTTGCTGATTGAAAAAATGAAAATGGGCTGTGTAGCAGGGAGATACAAGATCAGAGAGCAGCACAAAATTTTTCTAAAAATATTGAATTTAGTTATTACTCTGATTTGTCGTTTCAAGAGATTGTCCTGCCCTCTATTTTCATCCACATGAAGATAGCCATAAATTCAGTTATTGTCAGCTTTCTCGCCATTATTTGATGGTAAGTGATAAAAGATAGCTAGGACTGATATTTAGGATACACACGCATGCACACACACACATACATATGAATACATGCATAAATGTATATATTTATTAATTGTAGACATCCTTTTGGATAATGCTCAGAATTACAAATAAAATATTATCATGTCCTAAAAGCACAAATAGTGTTTTAAAAATCACAAGTATAATTTTATCTGATTGATTATCAGAGTTCAGTCAAATAATTTCAGGTTTGTATACATATACCTTTTTATTACTAACTGAACATCTAAGAATGAGCTGCATATATTGCAAAATAACATTATAATTTCATTAGAAATAGTGATACTTATTAATTCTAACTTGTGTTTATCCTGAAATTTCATCACCTGATGAATATGCAATTAACTTACTTATTACTACAGAAAACATCTCCTTAGAAATACAGCACATCCACACAATTTTTAGTCTGGTTTTCAAAGGCTTTCTGTGTGAGAAAATAATTTTTTCCCAATAAGATAAACACAACTGTATGTAGCCAATTCACTAAATCATCTGATTTATTTTAATTAGGGGTTAGCTGCTGAATGTGATCACAGTTATAATTATTACAGTACCAGTCATCCACATTTCCATTAGCATTCCACTTGATAGTTAGCAGTAAGCAGAAATAAAATATTAGGACTTTTAAGAGAAGAGATTACCAATTAGTACAATTCTCCACTGGCATAAGATAATTATTAATTATGATCATCATGGTAATTATTCACCAAGCTAAATTTCACTGGGCTACCTGTGTGCATATTCTCTCTGCACTGCATTCTAACATCAGCAGCCTATCTGCTCTAGAAATCCTGAAGCAATATTTGTATTAAATACACAGCTGATTGCATACCAACTGGAAAGAAAGCTGCAAAGGGGCAGGATAGATCTCCATTTTATTAAAAGTTTCCTTCTCTTTATAAGGTATTGCAAGGAGAATATGTAAAGATGTATGTGTGTGTGCGTGTGTGTGTGTGTGTGTGTGTGTGTGTGTGTATATATATATATATATATATATACCTTAAGAAAGGTACCTCTTATTTCGCTTAATAAGATGGTCTCTAGGTCCATCCATGTTGTCACAAATGACTGTATTTTGTCATTTCTTATCGCTGAGTAGTATTCCATTGTGTAAATGTACCACATCTTCTTTATCCAGTCATCTATCGAAGGGCATTTTGGTTGTTTCCATGTTCTGGCCACTGTGAACAGTGCTGCGATGAACATGCAGGTACAAACATCTTTAAAGATTAAGGTTTTCAGGTTTTTGGGGTAGATGCCCAGTAGAGGGATGGCTGGGTCATATGGTAATTCCATTCCTAATTTTTTGAGGAATCTCCATACAGTCTTCCGTATTGGTTGTACCAGTTTACATTCCCACCAGCAGTGTATGAGGGTTCCTTTTTCTCCACAGCCTCTCCAGTGCTTGTTATCCATTGTCTTGTTGTACATCATCAGTTTTTGACACAGTTTTATTCCACACAGGTGGACGGGGGCTGCGCAGGGCAGGAAACAGACTGGGGCCTCCCACATAGAAGGCATGTCCCCTCGGTGCCTTGAGCCAGGGGCTGAACCGGGGGACAAAAACTGAACTGGGGGCCTTCCACATAGGAGGGAGGCCCCCAGTTCAGCATCTGGGTCTGCACGGGCTGGGGCTGGGATTTGATCCTTGGTTCCTGAGGCTGCAAGGTGAGCGCTTAACCCACTGAGTCATCCCAGCTTCATTTTTTCTTTCTTTTTTTTTTTAGTAACGTTTTCTATTCTAGGCCAAATTTCTAAAATCTCTGCCAGGAAGAAAATGCTATAATATAAGAATTTTTTTCCCCCTATGAACTGATTATTTTTAGCAGTTTTTATGAGCATAATAACAGTAATATTAGCAGCTAATTTACTTTAAATTGTTTTACTCCCAAACCTGAGAGGCCCCAAATCAAAGGGTTCCCTTTGTCTAAAAAAGTTAAAATAAATGTGTTTAGTAAGTTTTAAGAGGAAGAAAATAGGGTTTCTTAATTCTCAAATATTTAGTAAGCTTCTGAGAAGTTGTATGGGGAAACAATCTGTCACAGGATAGGAAAAAAAATTGAACAGTATTTATAAACTGTACATCTTGACACCAATAAATAACAAAAGAGAGCTCATACCATTCTTGAACAAGTGTGCATACAATATAATAAGCATCTGACTCAACTGCCAACCTGGTAGTTTTGTTTAGACTTCCACTGCCAGAGGTAAAGTGGGGGTGAGGGAATTTATGTAAATTAAGCCCTTCCAAGCCTGAAGCAAGTTGGATTATTAAAAAAAAATACTTTTCCAAGTTTAGAAAGTTCAGTGGTTTTGTTCCTACATCAGTTGTGAATAAGAGAGACTGACTTAAGTTCTCAGAATCAAGTTGAAAATATGATCTGGAAACCACGACTATGAATTGTCACAGATTTTTCAGAGCTTTGAAGACAACTGTGAACTGTATCTTCCTGCCTTCCTGGTCTTACCATGTGTGAGTTGGAATGAGGCATGGATTTTTGGATGAGCTATTTAGTTCTTGGTTTCTAGATGGAACGAGAATAATAAATCAGATTAATCTAAGAAATAACCATTTGTCTGAAGGTTATGCAAGGTGATTGAGGCTCTAGTATTTGTATACAACCAGCATTCATAGGAAGGTACAAGATAGACCCTGGGCATCTCTGTCTCGTACATTTGGGGCATCTTTTTTGTTCACTCCAGGGGGTATGAGGGAGCTGGAGTCTAATTCTTTGACCTTGTGATTCTCTATCCTGATCGTATCACACTCCCGTAAGCTATGCTGGAATGCTTAATTGAAGTCACTTGAAGCATTCTAGGTACTCTATTACACTTCGCAGAGAGGAGCGTGTTGCCAAACTGACCCAAATCTAGAAAAATATAGGTTAGAATCCATACCAATTGTTGGGGAATTGGAGTGCAAGCTCTCTGGAGGAAGTTTGGTTTTAGGGACAATGGCTGGTGGATTATTATAGGGAGATGATAATTCATGCCTACATACTGGAGTCCTCCCTTCTCAACTTCAATCCAACCCACAACTAGTCTTTAGCTGAGCAGCTGGAAGGACCTGAAAGTTTTGTGAGAATTATTCAGCTCTCATGTGAATGAGATTGAGGGCAAGAAAGGGATAGAAGTGGCTTATAGAATTCCATTTTGCTCCGGAAAAGTGGTGAGGCTAAAGGCTAGAAGAGCAGCAGAGCTCTGACCTTCGGTCCCCCGTATTCATGGAAAACAAGGGCAGCTCTGTCCACTTGTGGTTCCAGGAATACTTACTGATCCCCTTTATCCTGCATAAGCTCAGGGACAGGGGGAATTCACGATCTTTCTTTGTCTGAGAGGTAACACATCAATCTTTGCTGCTAAAGAGGCCAGCTGATACTTTATTGGGCCTACACAAATATAAATGCTGGGGATGCTGGGATAGCTCAACAGGTTGAGTGCTTGCCTTGCAACCACGAGATCTGGGGTTTGACCCCAGACCTGACCCGTGCAGACCCACATGCTAAACTGTGGTGCAACTGGTAGCTGCCCGAATGGTGGCCCCATGCAAGAGACCCCTAGTTCAGTTCTGCCCTGTGCAGCCAACCACCCATTTGTGTGAAATAAAACTATGTAAAAATAAAAAAAAATTGTAATGTACAATTATGGAGACTGCTCTGTGCCCTCCTCTCTTTTCTCTGTCTGTCGATCTCTGTCTCTCACCATCTCTCAAAACAATGAAATAAATCTAAAAAAAGAAAAGAAAGAATATAAATGTCTCCCATCACTTATACTAGTTAAAATAGCAATCATTCTACTTAAAATACTAATGGACTGAGTGATTTTACATATTAACAAAATGTATTATGAAAAGTTTTCTTCATTATTTTTTAAATTAATTATCTATTTTTTTTAATTTTTTTGGGAAGAGACAGAGAGAGAGACAGAGAAAAAGGGGAGGGCACAAAGGAGTCTCCATAGTTGTATCTCATTAGTTTTTGACATGGTTTTGTTCCACACCGGTGGGCAGGGGCCGCATGGGGCTGGAACTGGATTGAGGGCCTTCCACATGGGAAGCACACCCAAGTTCAGCATATGAGTCTGCATGGGCCGGGGCTGGAATTATCCTTGGTCCCTGGAGGCTGCAAAGCAAGCACTTAACCTGCTGAGCCATCCGTCTTCCCCTAAAATTAGTTATTATTATTGGATTATTTTTTTAAATGAGGAAGCAGAATCCAGTCTGCCTGTGAATAAAATTTTCTGTCTAGATGGTTACTCTAACATTAATTAATATTTTTTATCTGGAGCTGTACTTGAGCTAGCTTTCAGTAGAGAGTTGGAGAACAGGTAGAAGGTAAGACAAATACAAGTTACCACAATAATGTTACAGTGGGGGACAATAGTATCTTAACTGGCTGTAAAATATTGGTGTCATTGGTGCTGTGACCCAAATGGAATTTATTTTGAAATGCAAATTGTATTTGTTATATGAACTAAAAAATATCATCAACCCACTTCAACTATGCCCCAGCAATTAGTCTGTCCACATTATTTAAATTATTTTATGTTTCACTAAATGTTGAATAGTATTGGGTTTAAATATGGGTTCTACAATTTATAAATTTTTTTATTGTCTGGTTCATTTCAATAAATCTAAAAATTCTTAGAGCAAAAAATCAGAGTTTAAGGCAATTATGAAAATTATAAAACAAGTCTCTTCCCAATCATTTTTACTTATTTCTTAAGTATGAAACATTATTTTATAGCTATTAAGAGGCATTATTCAATAGCTGTGAAAAGATTTCAAGAAGCAATATACTGAGTGAAATGTTTAAAAAGTCTTTGCTCTATAAATGCTCATTAGCCTTATTTGAAATAATGTGACTCAAAGACATTCATTCTCATTCTTGTTGTCCTTCAATTTATCCATTGAAACTGTCATGTCAGTTACTAAATCTCAAAACATGTTCTTTACAAAGAATTGTTCCAGGAGCAGACATGGGCCTGAAGCATGTTGAGCCCTAGGAGTATAGTCTGTTTTAATGATGCTATAGAACCACCACAAAGATGAATGATCCATCATGTGGACCATCTTAATACTAGTCAAGAAAAAGGTTCTTCACATCTTTTCTATTCAATATAAGGCACATTATTAGAGACAATGTACAATATTAATAAATTGAAGGTTTTTAGAGGGGTAATGATCAGGTATGGTCTATTGTAGTTTCCATTATGTTTCAGTTGCCCGAATGCCCTAAATAAGATTTAATTCTCCCTTTAAAATGATACATGAGTTTATATTATTAACATATCTATTTTCTCAATTCTCTGTAAGGCTTTCTATACTTTGATATTCTGTCATCCTTGTAATGATATCTTTATACACATATTATTTATCGTAATCACCTCATACCATTGTTGATGAGAGACTGGATGTAAAGTCAATAAGAAGTTTATGAAACTCATGCTGATGAAGAGAACATTAAAGGAGTAAATTTATGTTAGTAATTTTTCTTTTTTCTTTTGTAATTCAAAAGTTTTCAGCCAAGGTTATTGAAACATATGCTTCCAAATTTATGACAACATTAAAACACAGACTATATAGGAATGAGTTGATAACTTTCATATTGGACTTATGATATAGCAGTTCAGAATGACAGATGAAAAATAGCCAGGTCTTCACTTTTGGGATAAATATATGTGCTTCACAATACATAAGTAAAATATTTTAAGACTTTAAGTTACAGAGAAAATTCCAACCAGATTGGACTTCAGAAAGTCAAGTTTTAGTTATCTGCAGAATGGTTGCTTATCTAAAAATGCGTTTTGAAAACACACGAAGTCTTATAATATCATAATAGATTTTGCATGTACAACCACTAATGTCTTATTTGGTAAACACATGAACCACAATATAACTTTTTTCTCAACTTTGTATTTTATCTATTTTATTCCTCTAGAATTTATGCCTGAACGTTAATAAATCTGCTAGCACTACACAACAACAAGAAATAAACAGCAGATGCCCAACTTCATCTGCAAATGAATAAATTATAAAACTGAAAAATGAATGACTCATGTGGGAAAGAACATGTCACTTCACAGATGTATGTGCACGTATCTGTTGGAAGATGTACTGAAGCAGGGCTGGCTCTTTGTGGTACAGATGTTGGAGAGCTCTGTGAGGCCACTAAGTCAAGCACAGACAGCAGGACTTTTCAGTCTTTCACTTTAAAATGACATGTAACCAGTTGGTATCTGAGTTGTTTTGTTATTGAAATTTGACCTCAGGCAAATATTAAACTCAAATGCTTCAGTTCCTCACAGTTATTTAAATTGTATAATTTTTATTGGTTGCAATGTGGGAGAGAAATGTTCTCTGATGAAAATTCTCATCTCTGCCTCCTACAGATGTGACCAAAAATATTGTGGCTCTTCATGGCTGACATCTTCCTCAGCTCTAGCATCCAATGATGCTTAGCCTTTAATTTGTAAGTGAATTGCCTAGGAATCTTCTTCATATGGAGACTTTCATTCAGGATATCCGGGTGGGGCCTGACAGTCTACCTTGCTAGGAAGCTCCCAGGTGCTGCCAATGCTGCTACTCTGTGGACTTCAAGCAGAGTTGTCCAGATTATAATTCATTATAAATGTTGTCTGTGGTTGCTTTGACATTTTCAATGTTATTTTTGAGCAGATCTAAGGCTTACAGTGAATTTATTACACATGATAATGTAATGGTATTAAAATGTAAAACACTATTAGCTGTGGGAGTACTGTACTTCAATTTTAATAGAAATCACCTGTAAAGTAAGAACATCTAAGAATAAATGTGGGCCCCTAAACTCCAAAATAATTTCTCTATCACTCTAGTTCATGTGAAGATCAGTACATAATTTTCCTATCCAAAAATATTTACCTCCTGGCTCACTATTAATCTTCCAAACAATACCTCTGTTATAAATCCTGCTCGTTTTCCTGATCCACCTAAATTATTTCCATGTTGACCCTCTCTTCCATTTAGCTTCATCCTCATCTCTTCATAATGTCAACTTCAATCACGTTCCCCTCTAACCACTACCTTGTTCTTCCTCAAAATAACAACAACAAAAACAAACAGCTCCTCCTATAGTCTGTCCAATCCCAAGAGATGGTTAACTCTGCCCATCTTCAACCCCAAACATGGAGTCATCTTCAACTTTTTATTCTTACATTCCACAATTCGTTGAATCAGCAAATCTATTAGCTCAAGCTCAGCCTTCAGATATTTTTCCAGAATCTGACCACTTGTCACCACGTTCACTTGACCTACGAGTCCTTAGTCCTATGGGATTTTACCTAGATTGCCGCTACATTCACAGTTTCTTTTCATTCCTGAAGTTTATTCTGAACGTATCAACTAGAACGATATTTTTAAGAGCCTGATACAGATTGTGACACTCCTCTGCTTGAAACCCTGGATTCTGACATTATTTACACTATTTTAGACAAACCAGGCCCTGGCTGTCCTTTGCACATTCCAGGCACTCTTGCACTTCGGGGTCTATGCACATGCTCTTTCCTCTATACTCTTTCTCAGATATCAATGTAATAGATTCCCTTATGTTTTCCAGAAATGTCTTAGTGAGTACTTAGTGAGGCCTTCTCTGATAAATCACTTTAAATTTATACCTCCCCATCTCCATTTTCTTTATTTTTTTTCAATAATTCTCATCATTTATTGGATAGCCTGTAATTGTTTTACCTATTGAATTAATTATTATTTGGCTTTAGTCTATTTTAATTTTGAGCACTATTCACCCTACCATTTTTATTTATTTGTTTATTATGGCATTGACTATTTTTAAAAATCCAGGTGGGGATGCCAGGATGGCTTAGTGGGTTAAGCACTTGCTTTGCAGCCACAGGGTCCGAGGATTGAGTCTCAATCCCGGCCCTGGCCCGTGCTGGCACATATGCTGAACTGGGGTGTGCCACGAGTTCCATTCTTGCTGGGGAGAGCTTCCCATGTGGGAGGCCCCCCACCTCCAGCCTGGTTCCTGTCCTGCATGGCCCCGCCTACCTGCATGAAAAAACCACGTCAAAAAAAGACCAAACTGATGACATACAACTATGGAGACTGCTCTGGGCTCCCCCTTTCTCTCTCTTTCTCTTTCTCTCTCTGCCAAAAACAATAAAATAAATCTTAAAAAAAAAAAAAAAGGAATCCAGTTAAGTTGAATTGTGAAATGTCCCACATGCTGTATTTATTTGTTTCCTCATGTTTAGATTCATGAAAACGTTTTGGTAAGAACATTCTGTGTTTCATATATACTTCTTACTATTTCACAACAGAGATTATGATGTTAGGTTGTCCTACTATATTGGTATTAGTAAGTTTTATCACTTGGTTTAGGAGGTGACTGCCATATCTCTTTATTATAATGTTGTATGTTTACTTTTGTAATTATTAATTAGTCTGTGGGGATGAAAGTATTCTTCTTGGAAAAAAAGTCTTTCTAGAAAACCTTGTCTATATGTTGATAAAAACAACTATAAAATCCTGCAACAATAGGTAGTATGGTGGTTATGTGAGTTGAGGAATGTGGACACTTTCTGATGTTGTATACTCCTTTTGTGTCCTATATTGTATGACCACTTTATGATTTTAGGAATTTTTATGCCCTAGCCAATTTTATGGGAGTCCAGGCTCTAGGAAAGCAATTAGGGCAATCTAAGAGGAAAGACATGATGGTGTCTCCCTGATTCTCAGAGGCATCTCTTGAGTTTAGAATAAAATCATGACTCATACATGCCCCAGTGTTCCTGGGCTAATTGAGTGGCTTGTGTTGGGGTATTATGAAAAGTTGCAGTTTAATGAAAGCCAGCATAACCAGAGAGTTTAGTGTATAGAAAAAAATGATTTGAGTCACCTTATTCCATAAAGATTAGCAAGCTGGATTTTAGAAATTACTCTTTTTAAAAAAAATAATAAAGCAACATTACAAGAAGCAAAATAAATCATCCATAATTATATTTTCTAGTTTCAAAGCACTAATGTTTTTATGTACTCAGTGTCCTTACCCTTAAAATGACACAGTTGAAGTCAGAAAAGCTGAATGTGTGACACTGAGCAAGCTCTGGATTTTTATTATTACTTTTTTTTGGGGGGGGGGATGGAAGGTGTCCAGAAAATAGAAATAATGATGATTCTATTACAGTGTTATCTCATTCAATTATACAAATTAAAGGAGAATGCATTTGATGGGCATAGTGCAGCATATGGGTATTTCACAAATATTACAATTTTTATTATGTAGAAGTACACCATTATTACAAAGCTGGAAAGACAGTGAACATAAATTTTGAGGAAATCTAAATCCTTTTCTTGTTTCAAATATAGGCTTATGTTTCATTGTCAGAACAGTACATTTGGCTTATTTATTTATTTATTTATTTATTTATTTATTTTTGCTTTATTTGCAGTATTGGGTAGATAATAATTATTTTAAGACTGAAATTCAGAATAAGCCTGCATTACAGTTTACTGCATTTACACACCAAGCATCAGTCTATGTTCTCTACAATGTGATTAACAATGGCTATTTTATCAATATCTATGGAAATATCGAGGACTACCGGTAATTTTGTTTTAGAAAAAATAAGCTATTACGAGTTCCTAATTTGCTAAACAAATAGAAAATTGACATTTATTTCTTAGGATATACAACAAGAAATCAAATCAAAGTTAGACTATGCATTTAATATCTGTGTTCAAAGAAGATTAATATTTTGGATTCTCTCTAAATAGTGACTATACTTCAAGATAGAACAGTATTTAAGGACTCTTGACAGGTCCAGAAATTTGTATTCTAAATGGCTTATAATAAAAAATATAAATGCAGGGTGTATTTTATCTAGATTCATCCTTTGAAAGTGATGGCATGATTTGCAGAGGAGGGAAAAGATACACCACCACTAAGACCAGGCTCTGAATTCAGAGAAAATTGAAGCAGGTCTTTGTTCAGCTGAACTCAGATGACTGGGTAAAGTAAAACAACACACATGTTTTTCTCACCTCCACCTCCGGCTGCATGCTCACCCTTTCTGACCCATGCCTAAGGATGTGGGTGCTTAAGCAAATTTAGACATCAAGACTGACATCTCAATGTTATCTCCATCAGCAAGCAAAAGGCAGATGATGTTAGCGATGTGGCTGTACCCATAGCACATTTAGCCTTATCTCCTCATGCCATCAGAAAGTGTTGGAATTCTGAGGCAGTTATTCACTAAGTAGGTATATTAGGGAAGAAGCATATGAATTATTCTTACAATTAACTTGTGAATCAACTTGCTCATGAAGACTTTCATGATGTGATTGGCATGTGTACTCAAATATGCATAATACTGAGAAGGCTATTAGTTTGAGAGCTCTAGAAACATCCTCTGACTGCTGCTGAGATATCCAAATGAATGTGCAAGATGATTGATAAGGATGATGACTTTTTTTTAATAAAAAATATTTTCTTAACACATATGCCTGTGATTAATGGGAGAAATTTAATTTGTGGAAAATATTCAGATTTTAGGTTTTATAGCAATCAAGATTACCATATTATTGTGATATCTTAGGACATATAGAAATGTGTACAGTAATCACATTCAGAGGTCGTTGAGAAAAGCAGTGATATAGGAAGTAACTTGAAAATTTAAGGTTTAGCTTTGAAAAATCTGTTTGGTTTTGTTAGTGTTTGGTGGTTTGGGGCCTTGAAAACTCCTGGCAGGCCAACTAGTAAAATCTATGACATTACATCAAGCCGCTTTTGCTAGATAAAAGACTACCCCAAAACTTAAACACATAAGAAAACATCCAAATATTTGACTCAGATTTGTGGGTCAGCAATTTCTTCTGGGCCCCATTGGGTAGTTCTGCTCTTGGGGCTGGGGCTCTCACATGATATGTATGGTTAGCTGCTGGGTTAGCTGCTGGGTTATCTGAGGTTGGTTGCCTGGGATGACCTTTAGCTGCTACAGTTACATTCTCCATACAGTTTCTCATCCTTTAGCAGAGGAGGTCAGGCTTGTTCACAAGATGGCTGGGCAAGTTTCTGAAAGAGCAAGCAGAAATGTACAAGGTGTCTTGAGGCCTAGGCTCAGAACTGGCACAAGTGCTCTTCTGTCACATGGTATACACCAGAGAAAATCACAAAGCCAGCCCAGATTCAAGGGGTGTGGAACTAGACTCCACCTCAAGTTGGGAGATATTGCAGTCACACTGTAAAGATTATGATATAAGAAGGGGAATGTTGCTCCTATTTTTGTAAATAGTCTACCCAAAGCTCCTTCCGGTGACTGAGGCTTAGTTTAGTTATTGATTCCTGTGCTCACTCCAAGTCTATTAAAAAGACCCTTTTGAGCTTTTTTCTAATCATATTCCAGGTATAAGGAAATACCAATGGCCCGATACAATATTGATCTCTCACAAAACCCATTAATGGGCATGGAAGCCTCTCTTTTGAGGTAATACGAACCATTTCCATGAGTTAGATATGTGGAACAATCAAGCATTTTAAGATAAGTCAGAAAATTGGAAGGGTCAAAAGCAAATAGTTAAATTGTGGCTGATGCTAGCTAGTGTACCTGGCCAGTGCGGGTCAGTTAGGCCAGTTGTAATATTCAGAAATAAGAGTCAGACTGGATATTGCCATGCATGAGTCTCTTCTGAATCTTTTTTTTTTTTTATATCTTTTTTTTTATATTTATAGAGAGTAATTATTTTATCTTCAGTGCATATATTTATTTTTATTTTACTTTTGACAGATAGAGAGAGAGACAGAGACAGAGACAGCTAGAGAACCGAACTGTGGGAACTCCCCAGTTCAGCATGTGGGTCCTGCCTGGGCCGGAGCCGGGATTCGATCCTCGGTCCTCGGGGCCTCAAAGCGAGCGCTCAACCCGCTGAGCCGTCCCGGCTTTCCCTCTTCTGAATCTTGAACAAAATATTTCATGTTTAGATTTTTATATTTAAAAATCTTGTAAGCTAGCTAAAATAAATAGCAGTGAAGTGTAATGTTTTGAAATAACATCATAGTTTTCAAGTACTCTTGAAGTAGAAAGCAATAGAGCTTTATGTGCTTTTCTCCACCAAGTTAACACTTACTGTTTTTGATGCCTAAAACAGTTTTCTTTAATTGATATCTGGATTGATACTTTTTAAATTATTAAAGATTGGAGGCACTTATTAAATGAGAGATTAGAACACATGGTAGGCATAGTTAATTATTAGGACCCAAGAAAGGTCGTGAAACACCTTTTACCTAAGGCTTTAGTAGTGGATTGTTAAAGTAATGAATGGTTTAGCCATAGATCAGTGGAAGGTAATCAATTGAGCAAAACTATAGGGAAGCTATTTGCATTTAGGTTTGAAGGGTTTATAAGTAATCATAGCTAGAGACCTCATATAGCTCCTCCTTATTTCCTTAATTTTAGATCCTTGAGCTGCTAATTGGTCAGGAAATTGGGTCCAAGCTCTAGAGCTAATGATGACTAAAGGAAGGCAGCTTGTGTCTTTGTGGGTGACGGTCTGCCTTGCTAAACATGAACAGATCAGAAAATGACATCTTTTGTGGCACACTGTGATTTAAGAGCTGTCGTGAATCATTCTGGAGGCAAAGCTCTGAGGAGGCGTATTTTCAACTTCCTTACTTCCTGAACTTTTCAACCTCTCCACTGCTCCTGTAACTTCCAAATCAGGGGCAGTGGATTATTTTTGCCTGCTTACTAAGAGGGAATGTTGGTTGTTGACACAGCCGCTGCTAGCCAGTGAGATTAGTAACACGATACAGAGATTTTCACCACTTAAAAGTCACTGGTTCAACATGACTCAGATAGGTAATGACTTAAAGTTATTCTGACCTGACAGCTGTTTAGAGGCCCATTTGAAGTGAACTATTTCTCAGTTCGCCTCCAGACAGGGGACACGTTGCTACTGTGGATTGCAAAATGTCATCTCTGCTGGAATCCTACATAGCAGCAAGGCTCAGTGTTGAGTCATCATCACTAAAATAACATGTTCCCTAGAATTAGGAACATTTGGCTAGCTTTTGTGTAATGGTTTTGAGCCCTGTGAAAAAATAATATCCACTTAGTTTCTCCCCATAGTCACAGTCACTCTACTTACAAGTTTAATACCATGAACTAGCTCTAGATGCCAGGGCAACATTGACCACATTACTAACAATCAATGAAAGCATCACATAAGATGCGTTTAGTGTCCTGTTTTTGACCCTTCAACAATTAGCCCCATCTAGTATGCTTTTCAATCACTTATTTAATGAACATCTCTGATTGGAAATAAGTGTATGAGAGCCATTTAAGAAGTGATTTAGGAAATAGAGAAGATAGGGTTCAGAGGACTTAAATTATTGTGGACTTAGTCATTTCTAGCTCCACAAAATTTATGTGGCAAAGGTGCATAGTTCAAAGACACCAACCAAAGCAGATTGCAAAGGAAAGTGTGAGAGTTGTTGGGGATGGTGATTAGGAAAATGGAGTACAACACATTGGTTAATAATAAAATTTTGTTTAAAAGCCACATCCTTTTTTGTTTAAAAGCAACAAGTGGTTGTATCAGGAAACATACTCTAACTGCAGGGTTTCAAGTTGTTGAGCGTAGTTCTTCTAATTGTGTTCATAAACATACATCAGAACTCTAATCTTTTCTGTGACATAACATTTTTTTTCACCGTTCAGTGATTGGCAACATGTTTAATGTATGCCTGTTATAAGAAAGGTAGTATTGGGGAAGCCGGGATGGCTCAGTGGGTTAAGTGCTCACTTTGCAGCCCCGGGGACCGAGGATTGAATCCCGGCCCCGGCCCGAGTGGACCCATATGCTGAACTGGGGAGTGCCCCCAGTTCAGTTCTCACCAGGGTGAGACCCTGGCCCAGTTCCTGCCCTGTGCAGCCCCGCCCACCTGTGGAATGAAACTATGTGGAAAAACCAATGATGTGCAACTATAGAGACTGTTCTGGGCCCTCCCCCTTCTCTCTGTCTCTGTCTCTCTCTCTTTCTCTGTCAAAAACAATAAAAATAAATCTTTAAAAAAAAAAAAAGAAAGGTAGTATCTTATTTATGATTTAAAAAATTATTTAAAAATTATTTTTAATTGTTTTTGACAGAGAAGACAGTGAGAGATAGGGAGAAGGGGGAGGGCCCAGAGCTGTCTTCATAGTTGAACGCCATTAGTTTTTGATATGGTTTTATTCCTGGTTCCTGTGCAGGGCAGGAACCAGACCAGGGGGCCTCCTGCATGGGAGGAATACTGTCTCTGGGGGTCTTATACATGAAAAGCACACTCAGGGCAGGTGCCAAACTGTGGGCCTCCCATGTGGAAAGCTCTCCCCAGTGAGAACTAAACTGGAGGCACACCCCAGTTCAGCATATGGATCTGCAAGGGTCAGGGCCAGGACACGATCCTTGGACCTCGGGGCTGCAAGACAAGTGCTCAACCCACTGAGTCATCTGGGCTCCCCTTATTTCTGATTTTATATTAAACTTTGTGTGATGTTAGTGTAAAGTATACGAAGACTTTCGTCTGTAGCATTAATTTCTTAGGTCTAATCTTTCCAAATTTTAATGGTCAAATCTCTTATCACATACACCCTTTCATATATTTGTATCTTACCTTCATAGCTAATCCATGTGTGTGTCTCCTGGACCATCAACATTTGTATTGTCTGGGATTGTTAGAAATGCAGACTCTAGGGGTCCAGCCCAGACCTTTTCATCAGGAACTTCATTTTAGCAACAATTCCAGTTGACTCACAAGCACATTAAAACTGAGTAGCAGTTATCTTAATGTATGTCATTGAAATATGCATGATGATTATGGGGGATTATTACATCTATTTGAACAAATAATCAATTGCCATTTTCTTTCTAGAAAGGACAGGACATACATATTTAACACATCTTTCTTGATGCCTTTCACTGGTATAACAATTTTATCTGAAAACCCATTTATAGCTTCCAAATTTATTGTGCAACTGACAGAGAAGCAAGAGAGAAATAAAAGAATACCAAGTAGTCCAGTTAAAATAATTTCTTTTATTTCATTCTGTCAAGATGTGACTTTTTTGATCAAAAGTGTAAAAATAGGACTGTTTATGAAACTTTGCTAGCACCTCTAATTTAGGTATTTTATTCTGTACAAGCAGTATTTACAGACCAGGCATATCATAGTTTTGATATTCATAGAAAATCCTGAGGAAGCCGGGAGGGCTCAGCATGTTAAGCACTTGTTTTGCAGCCCCAGGGACCAAGGATCGAATCCCAGCCCTGGCCCATGCAAACCCATATGCTGAACTGGGGGGTGCTTCTTGTGTGGGATGCCCCCAGTTCGGTTCTTGCAGGGAAGAGCTTCCCGTGTGGGAGGCCCCAGGTTCAGTCCCTGGCGTGAGGGGGCGTGCATTCCATGCAGGAGGCCCCTAGCCTGATTCCCTCCTGCATGGCTCCCACCCACCTGTGTGGAATGAAACCAAGTAGAAAACTGATGATGTACAACTATGGAGACTGCTCTGGGCCCTTCCCCTTCTCTCTGTCTCTCTCTGTCTGTCAAAAACAATAAAATTTATATATATATATATATGTATTTTTTTTTAAATATATATTTTATTTATTTATTTATTTTGACAGAGGAGAGAGAGAGAGATAGATACAGAGACAGAGAGAGAACTGAACTAGGGGAGCTCCCAGTTCAGCATATGGGTTCACACGGGCTGGGGCCGGGATTCGATCCTCGGTCCCCGGCACTGCAAAGTGAGCGCCTAACCCACTGAGCCATCCCGGCTTCCCCTATATATGTATTTTTTAAAGAACATTCTGGTCAAGGGGTTTCCAATTGTACTGGGTCATTTAGGAAAGTGAAATAGTTTGATACCTGGATATTTTTGATTGACTAATCATATAGGAAATTGAGTGAATGGTCTCTGATAATATCACATTTTTCTTGTGTAGCTGTAACTGTTTGTTTCATTTACGTAGTTTTCTAGAAACAAACTGTTAGGCATAATAAAAATCAAATAATGGACTCAATGAAGGAACCTTCTTTTTTTTCTTCTATTTTGTATTTTTTTAAAAAGGATTCTTGTTTGTTGAAGAAACTTCCCACGTAATTAGTTTGTCCACATTAAGAATTGAGGATTGATATTAGGCAGTATGATTCTAGGGCCTATTAATGTGGTTAATACCAATTACTCTGCCCACATATAAAGTTATTGGCTTTAGAATTTTCAAAGAACCAAACCCATGATGGTAAGCCTGCTTTATTCTGATTGTTGTGAAACTACTTCCATTTCTTGTTGGCAGGCAGCTCAAACAGCTTTCTCTGGAACATCCTCCTGATAAACATTTGTTTTTATTTTTTTTTCCTTCCCTCCCCTTTAATCAAACACATGGAACTCCTGAAGCTTACCCTCTCTTCATGTCCACATCGAACCCCATTTAATTGCAATAATGGGGATTTACTTCTGAGTGATTCTGAGGGCTGGTTTTATCTACTGGGAAGCAGAGGCTCTTTCATGCAGCAGCAAAATATAAATATCTCACTATGCCCTTGCCTTCCCTTTTCCTCCCAGGATCTGGAGCATAAGAACAGATCAACTCAAATATCTTAGAAATAGTGCTTTCTACTGGCAGTTATTATTTTGTTCATTTTTTAAAGTGACCTTAATTTTTTTTTTTCCTTCTTGTTGCACTAACAGCCTAAGGCATAGAGAAATGCCAACCCACCCCAACACACAGCCAGACATGTGCCTGTCATGCCTTAGGTTTGTATTTTTGACTGGCAATTCATTAAGAGATGTTGATTTCAAAGTGCTTTTTTCTATGTTTTTCAAATATTTAAACAATTTTTACACGTTAAATTTTTTTTCTCTCTCTCTCTGTTTGTAATAAGATTAATTATGTGAGGTGCACTGCTGCTTATCCCCATGAAAGAAAATCTAAAACGAGGGATTTCAGCTTCAAGAAGCCTATTTTGTCCTGTTCCCGATGTTCTAAAGGGATTAATTTACCATATCGTATAGCCCTGGAAGACTGTGATAATTGAAAACATCCATATTCATTGCATGTTCAAAGGGATCTGTCTGACTTTGTAATGTAAAAAGTGCATTTTTAACCTGAACGGGGACCTGCATCTGCTATTGCTTAATCCTATTAGTCCAACAGTTCCAAAGCTTTAGTGTATAATCATTAGCTTGTGTTAATCCTGAGACATGCCTCCAGCTTCAGCCTGTCAGAAGGAATCCCTGCAGGGAAAATGTGGAGGTGCTGATAGCAAAACACCAACTAATCTTATCTTAAATGCTAGCAGCAGCCTCTATCTGTCATAGCCAGGGAATTAAAAACAAATTTTTGTGGGTATTGGATACTAGGGTGTTCCATACCCCCCACCCGCCCCCCCCCCCCCCTTCTCTCTCTTCTCTCTCTCTGCTTCTCCCTTGTCCTACTTTCCCTAGATTCTTTGTTAGGTTGACACTTGTGATGACAGAACAAGGATGAATGGAAAGGGTGGAGGGGAAGAAACATTTAAGATACTGTTTCAGCAGTGGAAGCTCCTTGCTAAATCACTTAGGATCTTGCCAAGTCTGTCATTTATATTTCTTGACGTCAGAAAGTCAAGCCAATCCTGTGCTTTGTGGTGCTCTGGATTATAATGTAAGATGACAAAATGTGTCTTACACATTTTGAGAGACAGTTGTCTCTCCCATGTCCTGTCCACCTGATATAGGCTGACCAGACGTACAGTTTTAAATAGAAGAGAAGATATCCGTACTGTCCCGTTTGAAAGGTGCATCTGGTCAGCCTAATAACACCTTGAATTTAGCCCAGTGAGACTAGGCGGACCACACGTACTGTTCAAAATGGGACAGTAATGTTGTTTTCTAGTCGTCTGGTCAGACTGTCCCCAGAGTCTGAGCTCCAGGTCCCCAGGTGCTGATGCCTGTCCTAGTAAAGAAGTAAGATGCCATAAAGGACTAGGTAGTGAGGATTTTATAGGCGGGGAAGCAGATGACAATGGGGAGATGAGAAAGGAAGAATATATGTGTTTGGGGGTTGCTGAATAGATTTATAAAAGTGTTATGTCTGAGTACAGTTCAAAGCTGTATATTTCAGAACAGAGTAAAATAGGTACAAGTAAAGAAGACCTTCACTTTGGAAGTGGAGAATTTTAGAAAGTGAAAGAGAATAAATATTTAGTCATATATGTAGCAAACGCTAATTTAGCAATTACTATGTGCCTATCACTGGGACTCCAATAGTGAATATGGTCCCTGCTCTCATAGAACTTACTGTGGTGGTCTAGGAACATTAGTAAACAGTGAACAAAGAAAAATGGGCATATAATTCAATGATTATAAACTGTGATAAATGCTTAGGTGCTCTATGTTCTGTTATCCATCTGCCTGGATGTTATACGTAAATGTGACTGGATCATCAGTAAAATGCCTCCAAAGGGGCCTGTTGGGAGTTCTCTGATTATCCTTTTCATACAATTTAATAAAGTTTGCTCGCTTCCTCAAGAGCCTGGAAATAGCCAGGGTGCTATATGTTTCTTGCTCCATCTACCTTTACCCTGCATTAATTAAAATGTAGAGCTGTTTCAAAATTCATGCAGTTTTGTAAGAGCATGAATTTTGGCAACATGTGTAGATATGGTGCACTTGATAATTAAAGAATGTAACTGTACTTATGCTGGTGTTTCCCATGGTGTGGTGGTTCTCATACTATTGGTTGTATGTGGAATGAACAAACATGTTCTATTTTAAAATTTATATATGTCCTGTTAGAGGCACCATCTAGTTATGACAATGTTTGAAATTTCCTTTTGAAATCCATTTAGACAAAAGACAGTGAATTGTCTTAAAATATTAAATGAGTTATAAATACTTTAAGAGTTGTGCATATATAGTGCTTGTATAATTTAATGTGTGAACAACTACACAACAAAACTACTAGTATTTATAATGCAATAAAGATTGGTAACAATCCAGTTTTTACTATGAAGGAAAGAGTTGTTGCACCTGCTGTGGGAATATACAGCTGCCTCAGTTAAGGAGTCAGCTCACCAGGTAGCAAAGTGTTCACCTGATTAGAGTCATCAATTGTGAGCCGTGTTGCAAGGAAGTTGCTTAGACAAGATAAAAGGTGATAATGACTAAGAGCATGTTCCTGGATGTGTAAATTGAAGGGTAACTAAGAAGTAACATTAATATTCATTCTGGTAAATATTGATCAATTCGTTTATTATTTTTGTTTACAATAGCAAAATAAAGCTATATGTTAAATACCTTTTTAATTATAACTCCTGAAAGAAAAAAGTAAGTTTTTATCTGTAATAGTGCTAAATAACTCCTTCCCACTTATTGATATTATTGCTGGAACAGCTGTAGTTATGGCAGAACACACTGTACAGAATGCATTTGAAGAAAAGCATCCTATGTATTTTCTCCTCTCCAAGAAAACGTCAGGAAAATCACCTGCAATTTGATTCTGGGTGTTATCTGGACAAGAATCACCAAAGTACTAATCATAAAATTTCACTTTTTACTTGCTTATAAATACTTACCTTGCTATTCTATTGAAAGGTGCTCCTTCAAGTTTATGAAATTAAAAATTCTGGAATTAGATCTATTGAGATGATGTGACAATATGCCGCTCAATCCGTGTGGTGCCTGCCAGCGCCTTACTAGAAATCTTGGGAACCTGAAGAGGAGGAATAGGACTTACGACCTACCCTCCAGGAACCTACTTTTTAAAAGAAGAGAGGCAATGTGTCCACATCTACTTTTTTTAAGGGGTAAAAAGTGTAAAAACAGGAAGTTTAGAGAATGTATTATTGTTGTCAGCTGGAGAGATAAGGGAGTGTTCGATATCAGTGGTTGCTGACCCTAAATGCACATTAGACTCATCGGGGGAGCACTGAAAAAAATATCAGTGTCTGGGCCTCACTCCCAGAGACTCTGACTCAAGTGGTGTAGGCAGGGCTCAATCATAACTAGTTTTTAAATGCTGCCTGAGTGATTTTAATGTGCAGCCAGGGATGTGAACCATTGTTCTAACTACTTATCAATAAAAACTTGGTGGTTCTGCAAAATTTTAAATGTAAAAAAACCCTATTTCTGACTAAAAGGAAAGTGTTTTGATGAAATCGCTTCCATAGATTTTATATATTCTCAGTATTGATATGAATTCATTTATTTCAAGTATTTCATCAAACAAATGTTTTTCTTTGAGGAATTGTTTCAAAGTATACTTTAATAAATTATCATAATTGAAGGCTGAGTACCTACAAGGCACTGCATGCAACATTCATTATTACACTGACAATTTTTTTAAAATCTTGCTTATTTCATAACAGAAACATATCTTATCTACCTTTAAAGGTGACTTGAAAGAGAAACAATAAGTTTTAATATTCATTCAAAACTCTAAAGAAAAGTAGGGGATACTGGGATAGCTCAGTGGGTGAGCGCTTGCCTCACAATCGCAAGGTCCGTGGTTCAATTCCTGGCCCTGCTCATGCAACCCCATATGCTGAACTGTGGCACAACTGGTCCTCACCAGGATGGCTCAGGGCGAGGCACCCAGTTCAGTTCTCGCCCCATGTGGCTCCACATCCACCTCTGTGGCATGAAACCGTGTCACAACTAATGATGTACAACTATGGAGACTGCTCTCGGCCCACCCCCTCTCTTTTTCTCACATTTTCTCTCAAACCATAAAATGAATTTAAAATTTTTTTTTAAAATCTCTAAAAATTGACCGATGTTGATTGTTTTTAACTTTATTTTTTCTTCTATATGGAATTCTTTACCCTTAACAAAGATCTTTAGGTCTAATTGTCATAGTGAAAGAGCTATCATAAATAGCTTTAGAAAAGGAACTGTCCTGAAACTTGCTCATTGTAATGGTAGAATATTTCAAAAACCATCTTGAAATTATCAAATTGGCTTTTTTGCTTTTTGTTGGCCCCATTACTTCTATGAAGAGAAATTTGCATGGTGGGAATAAATGTTGCCAAATGGAGATAGTATAAAAAAGATCTTTTATTTTTTCCTAAGGGCACCTCATTAAGCAGAGAGCTTCCTGAGAACTCAGCCTCCGGCAACGTGGAGAAACTAATGTAATGCTTTTTTCAAAATTGTCTAGTTTATTCTTCATTATGGATTTTCTTCAACTGTGCAAAACCTGGCTCATTAAAAAAAAAAATCTTCTAATTTGAATTCTTTAGTGGAATTAGAAGGGACTCAAGAGACTACCAAATCTTGGCATGACTGTGCCTAGGTCATGCAACGCAAGCCTATTATCATTTTTTTAAATTCTAGAAAATAATAGGTGAGAAATGAATGTAAAAATGAATGAACAAATAGATGTGAAAGGCACCTGGATTACTATATAGTCACCTTTCCCAATAGGATAAGTATTTCATTACTTATTATTTGCAGAAATAATAGCTTATCAACTGCTCCTGTATGACTTCTACTTTAAGGAGAAGTAAATGGGGAGAAACTTGTTTCCCCTTCCAAAAGAGGTAGAAAACTCTACTTCTGGGGTGTCCTAAGGAGCCCATCTAGGTCAAAATATGGGCAAGAGCTATATACATGGAATTTTAGAGGCCTGTAGCTGAGAGAGTTTTGCCCATCAAATTCTGCATAGCTTGCCTATATTTCCCAGTCTGGTTGAAGGTAAGAAAGGATAATGTGATAAGGTTGGGGTCAGGAAAATGTGAATATAGGCGTGTCAATTATAGAAAGGAAAATGAAGCCTGTGACCAATTTCCAATCTCTTTCTTCCACTAACATGGCAGCTAAGAAGGCTGCACATTACAGATGGCCAATCATCTGAAGGTGGCCCTCTGTGTGACAGGGTGACTGGAGCAGAGCCCCTCCCTCTGCTCCTTTACCAACCAACATGGGTCATATGTATAGCCTGAGAAATATTAAAACACTGAGAATTTTGTGTTGTCCCTATTATAGTATAGCCTAGTTGTCTTCACTAATATAAACAATAATACTGTAGTATTAATCTTGACTAATCTTGGTTATTCTCTGCATTAAATGATTCTAACTGTGCATATCATTTTTATTTTTTGGAAACTATATAAAAGACAACCACCATCATTATTTGTAGCTATCACATCACTCTCTTTCTAGCCAAATCTCAGTTTGTTGGGGGTAGGGGAAGGAGACTGCAAGGAAGCTGAGAGGGAAGTCTCTCTGCTTTATGTCCTAGGGAATTATGTTGCTAAATGCCCTTTCTGGGCTTGAAGGAAATAATTGGACTCATTAACTTGCTTTCAGTCCCCTTTTCTTTAGTCTAAATAACCCTTAGGTTAATTAGGCATGGTTTCCAGCCTCAGGAAATTTTTTGTGTGTGTGGTTAGTAACGGAGAAAATGGTCATAAACTCAGTAATTAAATTTTCAGTCTTACCGATGTTAAAGAATGGCAAACTGCCTGTAAGGGTGTCTTAAAAAATCAATAGCCTCTGTGAAACTAATACCTTATATCAATGATTCTGCAAATATTAGGTCATAATCGAGATGTTTCTGTTAGAGTGACAATATGGCATGTCCAAGTTTAAGCCTGTCCAAATGTACTGATCATTAATAAACAGAAGTGTGGTCCATTTTCTGTCCTGGATGCACAAATATCTGGGTTTGTTTTAGAAATACTGTTGACCTGGCCTGATCCCAGACCAATTAAATAAAAATCTCTGAATCATTCGAGTATTCGCCCAGAGCTGGGAACTACTGGTGAAGTGAACAAGAATAGTAAACTAGAGTCAGAATCTGAATTTTCATCCCCTATCTTTTCATTAGCTACGTAACTTCAGACAAAGCATATATTCTTTCTCTCTGGCTTTGGTTTTCATACCCATGTGATAGGAATAATAATACTCTCCCTGCCTAGGCCCATGTGTAGTTTGATTCTAATAAAGAAAATATATGTGGAAGTACTTTGTAAATTATGAAGAATAAAATGATAATATATTTTTTATTATTATTATAGGCTGACAGACACAACTGAATCCCACTTCTAATCATTTTATTGTAGTAAGAAATAAGTTACTTAAGTGAATACATTAGTAAATTATTCACTTGACTATTAGTGCTCAAGAGAAGCCGAAATTCCAAATGGAGTGACTTGGCCAGCTGACAATTCTCCCTTCCACTTAGATATCCTTGTTTGTAGAAAGAAGAAGCATTATAACATTTTGGTGAGTGACAATTCTTTGGCTTCATCCTTGGGCACAGCGGAAATACTGATAACATCAGAATTGCTGTGATTTCTCTGAGCTGACTCCGTTCCAATTTTCTCGAGCTGTTTACTTCTTCGAGGACTGTGCACCTAATCAGAATGGTCTCTTCAACCCCACAGAGGGCAGAGGCAGGATAGGGGTATAGCACATGGGCTCCTTCCCACTTTGTATACTGATCTCAGTTTAAATCTTGACTCTGTTATTTGCTAGTTGTGTAAATTTGGGTATGTTATGTGACCCTCTTGAGCTTATTAAATCTTTGTTAAGTTCCTGCTACCACCAGACACTCTGATCAGAAAAGATCAGTATCAAAGTAATGCCCCCTCCTCAAAAAGTTTACAGTCCAGACAGGAAAGACCAACAAGCAATGATTTTTACTTTCAGTTGTTTTATGATTAAACTAGCCTGATGTCTGGCAGAGAGGCTGTTCAGTAAGTGATAATAAATATTGTCATTCTTTCTTGTTTTGGGTGTGCCATAGGTGTAAGCCAAGGGGCTTGAACCCAAGCCCTCCACATAAGCAGGTCAGGCAGTGGCTGGATGTTGCTTACCTACACCTTCCTGGATCTGGTTGAGCTATGTCAGGGCTGAAGGAGAGCAGAGGATTCCTCTGAGCACAAGACCTTGAAAAGCCTGCCCTTGACCTCAGCTGTCCCTGCTGGCAGAATATCAGACTCATTCTAAAGCAGATCTATGGCTTTGGGTTTTCTCCAGGACTGACAGGGCACAATTCCAAACCACGATT
Source organism: Craseonycteris thonglongyai (assembly GCA_004027555.1). Lineage (NCBI taxonomy): Eukaryota > Metazoa > Chordata > Mammalia > Chiroptera > Craseonycteridae > Craseonycteris > Craseonycteris thonglongyai. The sequence goes on from PVKE010008053.1 coordinate 35,949, forward strand.
TCAGAACTCATCCTGGCCAGCAGTGGGCTGCCTGGGTTATCCTCAGGAACACGCTGGCCTCTTGAGAATCACCCAACCAAAATGTCTGGGAGCTGGGCCAGAATCCCTCAGGCCTTTTCTAGTCTTTCTGGAGAGTCAGTTTTGAGCCAGAACCTGTTCCAAGATGAGAGGTGAATAGAGAATCACCCAAATATTAACTGGCTCTCTCAACCATGGCTTTCTTTGTGGGTTCATTATATCAAATTTAATAAAATAAAATTTTTTAATTCACAGAGATTTGTCCATGTAATAAGAAAATCGTAATGTTTGAACATTCATTTTAAAAGGAGGACATAAACTTTCCTAGATTAGTGGAATGAATTAATGGCATTTTACTATGTTATCCCAGGACCGAAGATTCTGCCAAACTAGAGCTTGAATCTGCTTGTATTCTGAAACACACAGGCGTGCATAGCTTAAACAAAAACAAAATGAAAAGAAGAAGAAAAAAAAATACCTCTCTAATAAGAGAGAATAGTTGAGACAACTTAAAGTAGAAGAAACATGTTTTTATTTTTTTCTTATTTTCAAGCCTGGCCTCAAGCATGCCCATTTATTTGTTATGAAAAGACATTTAACTACAGGGGATGCCAGCGTACCTCAATGGTTGAGTGCTTGCCTTGTAATCATGAGGTCCAGGGTTCAGTTCCCGACCCCAGCCCTTGCAAACCCCATATGCTGAACCGCAGCACAACTGGTAACCACTGCGATAACTCAGTGGCGAAGGTTCTGCCTCTCGTGTGGAAGGCCCCCAGTTTGGTTCCCACCCTGGGTGGCTCAACATCCACCTGCCTGGAATGAAAATACGTCACAACTAATGATGTACACCTGTGGAGACTGCTTTGGGTCCTCCCCCCTTTTTTCTCTCACACACACTTTCTCTCAAACAATAAAAAACAAGCTATTTAACTACCGTATTTTTCGCTCCATAAGACGCATCTGACCTGCCTGGACCCGCTCTCCTTCCATGCAGTCCCTGCTTTCTGATCTGGCTGCAGGCTTCCCCACGGCATCATGAAGGTCCCCAACGTGCACTCTTATTTGCAGTATTCACTCCATATGATGCACACACTTTTCCCTCCTCTTTTTTTTGGGGGGGGGGAAGGGGAAGTGTATCTTATGGAGCGAAAAATATGGGTATATCACTATCAGCTCCACATTGATAAACTGGAGACATACTGAATTAAAGAATTGTTTTTCACTGTAGCTAATTAATAATGCATCAAGGGTCAAAATCCTGTAATATGTAGGTTCTAAGCAGTTTAAAGAGAAAGATTGCTTGTATGGAATCACCTGCCACAACATAGTTCCTCTTTACTTGCTTCTCACAGAGATATTTTATGAAAAATTCTCTAGCTTGAGCTATTTAGGGCTGTAATATACATGTGGCAAGATCATCTCAATAGTCTGTTTCTGTGTCAGAAACACTGCAAAAGTGTTCAAATCAAAATAATGGCATTTGGTTGAAGATGTTTCCTCTTCTCTCTGCTCATTTTTCATCTTCCTGGAACCCCCCATCCCCACCCCACCCCACCCCGCTGCCGCCCCAGTTTTCCCTCCTCTGCTATTCTTCACTTCTTTCCCTTGCCTCCCTTCATGACAAGAAGGAGTGCCTCCACCGGGGCCATGCATCAAGCAGTGACACAGGCAGAGTCTCATTCCCTGTGACAGACGTCAATTTAAAAGGCAAGAGAAGATTTCCAGACAGAGGTGAGGGCTGTGAATGGAATTAGTCTTCATTACCCTGAAGGGAGATGGGCTCCCTGTAGCTGTTCCCTCATAGGCTTCTCATGACTATGCCCTGAGGATCACCCCCATCACTCTGAATAGTCATGACACAGCCAATGTATGGCTTCAAATGATGAGCAGGAGAGACCGGCCTATCCCAAAGTAAATAGACTGAATTAGAGGCATTACAACAGTTAATATGTCAGGTGCCTGTTGGGAGGCCATAGATCCTGTGTGGTCTATTTCCCCTGCATATTGAAATGGATTGTGCCTTGGGCTATGGCAAGGTTGGTGGGGGAGGGGAGCTGACATTCATCCTTCCAGTCACATGGATCAAAGAAAGCAGTGTTATGTGGAATTATTTGCTCTGAAGGTGCAGGGAATAGAATTTAATAGAGCAATGGGGTATAATGGAAGAAGCCATGAGTCTTAGTCAATGTCTCCCCAGGCCACACCAGCTGAGGATCATAAATAAGATCATGCTCTTACCCAAATCATATTTCTCTGGCTCAGCCCATCTAAAACTACAGTAATTATATCCACTTTTTCTTTTTCTTCACCCAGCCAACAGTTTTGAGGGGACCTTAAGGGATACTTTCTGTATTTTTTAACCCAATCTTATTGGCCACCACATACGGGGTTGTCCCTCTCCCCTTCTGCTCACTGTTGTGATGTCTATCAGGGGAGCCTGTCAGCTCCTGAGCCAGTCCTGTCAAATAGGAAGGGCCTCATTTCCACTGCTCTGTTGCCTATAATGCCACACACAGTCTCGTGTTACTGTTCAAGTGCTGGGCACCAATGCTTTTAGTCCTGTTGGTTCCTTCTTAAACCTAAGGCAGATTCAATCCCACAGTGTCATTGAACTTTTTGTTTCTGTTACTGCCACTCCCCACTTCCTAGCTGCTTTCATGAATCCATAGTGACTACATCAAAGGAGAGCCTGAGTAGCTCTTACTGCCCTGGGGCAGGTTCTCCAGAAACCGACTCTAGACTTGTGTGCAGGATACTGATAGGGAGTGCATGCAAGACTGATGCCTGTGTGAGGAAGAAGCAGAATAACATCTGCGGGGGGGTGAGGCAGCAGGATGCGGCAGAAGGACTAAATTGTGCAAGGACAGCAGAGGCCTCCTCCGATTACATGGGTATGTCTTCAGCTGGGCCAGCCTTCAGTGTACCCCTAATTGAGGCATGGGGCCAGGATTTATACCCCCATAACATTCAGCTATCAGATGTGGATCATGCATCCAATTACTGAAATGCCATCCTTAGGGGGTAGAGGGTGACATAACCTTGAATATGATGGTCCTAATCAGCTGACAGCCTTTCCCAAAGAAAGATTCTGCTGGGAGTGGTCTGTAGTGGTCTCTCTTGCCAGGGGTGTCCAACCTTTTGGCTTCTGTGTGCCACATTGGAAGAAGGATTGTCTTGGGCCACACATAATATACACTAACACTCACAATAGCTGATGTGCTAAAAAAAAATTTTAAAAATCTCATACTGATTTAAGAAAGTCTACAAATTTGTGTTGGGCCCCTTCAAAGCTGTCCCGGGCTTCAGGCAGCCTGTGGGCCATAGGTTGGACAAGCTTGCTCTAGGGCAGGGGTGGCGAACCTTTTGGTGATTGAGTGCCAAAGTTTATGAAATAAGAGTATACTTGCTCGAGTCACGTGCCAATCCATCAAGTGAGATAAAGGTATCAATTATTTTTATGTCTATAAGAGCATAAACAATAATTTTTTAAATGGTAGTCACAGCTCCATGTGCCGAAATAATTGCTCTGCGTGCCACTTTGGGCACGCGTGCTATAGGTTCGCCACCCCCGCTCTAGGCCCTCTGTGTAAAGTTTGGAGTTAAACTAGTTGGTCTCTAAGTTTATTTTCAGTTTAAAATTTTTCCAACAATATGCTCACTTGGACAACAAAGAAGCAAATGGCATGAATTATGGCTTATAGGACATTAAAACTTTGTTAAAGATGCAAAGTAAAGCAATTAAGAAAAAAAAATTAATACAAAGTGAGAAAAACAAACCAGAGTTAAAAACTCAAGTTTCAAAATAATTGCCAGAAGAAACTTCATTTCAACAAAGTAAGGGTCATCAATTTTTTTCTGTAAAAGGAAAATAGCAAATATTTTTATTTTGCAGGCATGTTGTATGGCCTCTGTTACAACTACTCCACTCTGTTGTCGTAGCATCAAAACAGCCATAGACAATATGTAAATAATAAACATGGCTATATTTCAATAAAATTTCATTTATAAAAACTGGTGACCAACTATGGTTTGACTTCCTCTGTGATAGAGTTAAAGAGAAGAAAGGAATCTTAATTATCTAATGCCTTGTTACTCAAAGTATGGTTCATTGATACTCAGTATTGATATGATCTGGAAATATATTGGAAATGCAGAACTCAGCAGCATATCAGAACAACTGAATTATAATAGCCTTGTCAAAAATACCCTAGGTTCTTAGCATGCATGATAAAAGTTGAGCAGTACTTACCCAATCCAGTTTTCTCATTTTTACAGGTGAACATACTGAGGCCCCTAGTGGTCAAATGACTTGTCTAGGTTCTCACAGATAGTTTTGTGTCAAATCGAGAATAGAAGTCTTCTGATTCTTCAGTCTACAAATATTTATTGAGCATTACTATATATCAGGCAATAGCTGCCATCATAGAACCTGCATTCTATTTATTGAAGGGAAACAAACAAAATTTGAAAACAAATTATATGGCAAGTTAGAAATCAATAAATATTTTGAAAAAAAAATAAGATAGAGAGTATAGGGAGGTAGGTATTACAATTTTACATAAGCTGATCAAAGATTTAATGGAGAAGGCACCATCTGAGCAATGAATTGAAGAAGTCAACAAGGCAAGCACATAAATATTCAGGGAAGAGTCATCTAGAATCAGGAAACAGCAGGTGCAAAGGCCTTATAGTGGGGTCATGACTAGTGTGAACAATAAGGCAGCCCTGTGGCTTGAAACAGAATAAAAGCAGGGAGAGTTAGAAATAAAGTTCTGAGGTCAGAGAGGTGATGGTCAGTAGGAGGTTAGAGGACACATTTGCTTGGGCCTCATAGATTGTTGTAAAATTTTGTCTTTGTGCAAAGTAAATAATTTTAAGCTACGTCATTTTGGGAATAGAGAACAGATGGAGTATGTCAAAAGAGGGGACAGGGAGACAAGTTAGAAAGATACTGCAATAATGCAAGGGACACATGATGGTGGCTTACACCAGAAGTGATTAGAAGTGATTGAGTTTGGGATATATTTTGAAGTCAGAACAAAGATGTTTTCCTTATAGATGGATGTGGGGTGTTAGAGAAAGAGAGAAATGAAGGATGAAAATGACATTAAATGACATGAGGGAAAACACAGGAGCAGTTATAGAAGTGATGGTCATGAGTTTAATTTTGCCAGGATAAATTTTAGATGCCAAATAGGCATCCAGTGGGAGATACTGAGTAGTGAGCTAAACATGCCAGTCTTGAATTTACTGGAAAGGTCTGGGTTGAAATTATAAATTTGAGGATATACAACGTAGAGTTGTCATTTTGGGTCATGAGATTAGATGAGATAATCAAGGAAGTATGTGTAAAGAAGAGAAGCAGTCCAAAAATTAATCCTTGTGATACTCACACTCAAGAACTCAAAGGTACACACTACAACCTTTTTTCCTTCTTATCATAAGGCCACATACAGGGAGCATCTCCTCAGGGATGAGTGGTTCCTCAGGTCCTCAACCAGTGCTCTTTTTTCTTTTTCTTGTGCTAATTGTTGTTTGTTCTAGCTTTCAGGCTGTTTCAGCTAGGCTTGCTTTTCCACTTCATTCCTAGCAGATGCTGGACTTAAAATTTAAAAACGTCTGAATTCCTGGGAGTGAAGGAAGGGCTAATTTTATGTATCTGAAGATGATTTTTCTAATACAAATGAACTGTTTTGTTTTGAGTGTGTATTGCACAAGGAAGGGGCAAAGGGCACTAGAGATACTTGCTGGTGACAGAGTCCATCAAAATCTGTTAATTTCATGTGAACTAAGTAAAAAGAAAAGCAAATTAACACACAGGAAGTCCTTCATTTCCAGGGTACTCCAAATACTTATTGCTGTGCCCTTACCAAGTCATATAGTGATATTTCATAAAATGGATTTGCTACCACTTATTATTAATATTAATAAAGGGTGTCCCAAAATTCATGCAAGATTTGAATTTTGCATCATTTGTGCAGTAAAGTGTTGCGAACAACAACAACAAAAAAGACAGCATGACAGCTGACAGTTCAGGGTTATTAAAAATGGAGTGCTACATGAAAGAACAATGCATTTTCATTGTTGAGCAATGAAAATTTACAGTTTTTAATTATAAACCTGTGTTTTCTATCAAAATTACCTCTTGCGTGAATTTTGGGACACCCTTTATCTTGAAGTTACCCATAATTTTTCAAAATAGGTAAAAATCAAATACATGTAAGGTGAATTCTTTTCTTTTTCCTTAGAAATTTGCCAGGTTTGTTCTTTTATTTTTCAGTAGCCATTGTTGTCAAGAAGTCTATTGTAGGGAAGCTGTTCTTTCTCTTTAGAATATTTTAGAAGGATTACTTTGGTTTTGGCTTGTAGAATCAGAGGTTGGTATATTTAGCTGTACATTTGTATTAATTCTCCAGGTGGACACCTTTATGTCTTTTCTTTTTCTCTGTCAAATTCTTCTATTATTTCATTGATTATATATATTTCTCTATTTTCTAGGTTTCCTTTTCCTGGTGCTCCATTTTTTTTTTTTTTTTTCTCATCATTGTTCTGTGAAGTCCTTTTGTAACAGGCTGAAGAAGGGAGGGCCCACTAAAGAAGGAGGCTGCCCAGGGCAGCCGGAAGAAACTGGCTGGGCACCCCACCCCTCTCCCTTCATCTCTGTTGCATTCTCTGGGAAGCGGAGGTAGAGAAAATGAGCTGTAATAAACCTCAGTTGAGAAGAATGCAAGTGCTATATGCTGACAGATGTGGGTCATTAGCAGTAATTGGCTGTGATTGACAGAGGAAGAGAGACCCTCCTGTAACTTATTGGTGAGGATCTAGATACAGAAGGAAGGCAGAAAGGCACGGGGATTTCTGAATGGAGGTTTTTGCAGACGGCTCTCGATGAGCAGGAAGCAGCCAGCGAGGTCCGTAAGCACAGCAGAGGCTCGGTTCCCAGCCCTGGCAGCAGAGCCAGAGAAGACGAGCAGACTGCTGTCAGCGAGGGGGCGCACACGCTTAGCGCTGGCAGCACTGCGGTCACTGGGCTGGGAAAGAGGAGCTAGCACCTCTGTCTGTGGAGGTAGGAGATTCACCTAAAGGATAGAGCACCAGCTGCCTGTGCTTCCCAGATGGCGGTGAATGGAGGGAAGGCAGAGAGGGCTTTCTCCACTTGGGCCTTTTTGTACTCTGCTTTCTGCTGCCTCGGAAATCTGCGTGGAAGATCATTCTGCAGCTGCCTGTCTTCTCCAAAGGACGGTATTGTTAAAAGGGAGAAAGGCTCCCGGTGTGGTCTAGACCAGCTCTGAGGGTGGCACCAGGATTGTTTCTCTTCCCATGTTATAAGTAGCTCTGAAATAAAGACCCCGTTTCTTTCTCCCGCCCATCTCTGCCTTCTTGGGTCACAGGTGCCCTGGTGATAAATGCTTATTCTGTGACCCAAATCCTGTGTTAGTTTATTAGCTGAACAGTGCAAGCAACATGAGCCTAGACTCAGTTTCCCTCTGGTAACACTTTGGCATGATTATCAAGTTCACTAACTCACTCTTCAACTTAGTTCATTTTGCTATTTATCTCACCTTTTAAATTCATTTTTATTTTCATGTTCTCCAGATTATTTTTTCGTAAAGTACTTCTCTAGTTTCTGTATAGAAATGATAGACCTGTCCATATAATCTTATTTTGAACTTGGTCTGCTTGCTCCATTAAATATTTTTCCATATGTTTGTTTCCTACATATTAAGTTGGGGCTCTTTTATAGTTTTGGTATTCCTCAGATATTTGCTGATTCTTAGTTTATCTGCTCATATTTTCCTGGTACATTTCCTGTTTGTGTGTTTGTGGATGCATGCTTTGACTAGAGAAGCTAATCTTTGAAGAGATACAAATACAGTCGAACCTAATATGTAGGCAGCCTGTTTTTCAGTTTTGAAGTCACCCCTGCCATCTTTCTCTGTGCCATCAGCTACCTGGAATTCTCTGGTTTTAGTGCTCTTGTCACTGATTCCTTTTGAGAGCAAACTCAGTTACTTTCTCCTCTCAAGATATCTGTACGAAGCGATAGCTTGAGTTGATAATTACCTAAAATTTTATTATCATTACCTGTATCTTTTGACCTTGAGTATTTCTTCAAATCACTTTGATCTCAACCCTATTTATTCACTGTATTTATATATTGCCATTTAAACTTCATGTATTCTACTGGTTTTCTTTTATTCCTACCGGCTTTATTTTCTTCAGAAACTCATCAAAAATTTGTGTTCACCTGAAGTAATCTTTTGTTTCCAGATAACAGTATAACATGTTTTAAACAGTTTTTGTTTCATTTTAAAGGATTCTGGGCTTTGAAATGAAAGTGGTTGCTTGTGCTCAGTCCACTCTGCTTTAATAGCTTCACAACACAAATCATAATGTTGCAGGGGCATAAACCGTAGAACAAAAACCTCAGAAGTAGTTTATACAGAAACACAGGGTGAAGGTTCCTGTCAACTTTGGGGGTTCCTATTGTGCTGAAAGGATGGGGGTAAGAAGATAAGCACGAGATTTCCAGAGATTGATTTTTAGTCTAAGTTGAGTACTGAATCTTTATTTCTTGGTTAGCTAAAAAAAAAGGAACAAGTCAACAGTATAATACAGAACTAGCAAGATCCAAATCAGAGAAATGCTCTTCCAATACACAGATGAGCATTTGATGGTTGGAAAGAGGTTTGAAAACAGTAACCACATTGATAGGCAGGGTTTTGGTTGATTTCAAGATACTGTTTATTAATAATGATTGATATTTCATTGCAGCCTTCATGGGAAGAGTTGCAATTACACTGGAACTAAAGTATTAGGCCAAGAATTTTCTAGGGTATCTAGATAACAATTATTATGTTTCTTGAACTCCCTCAATATATTCATCTATAGCCTAGTTACTCAGAGAACTTAAGAGAAACCACTTAAAATATATTCATTGTAAAAAAAAAAATCCACAAAATTTCAACACAAGTAAAATCAGACATTATATGCTATTTTTAAAAACCCATTACCAAAAGTGCACACTGGCATTGTACAATGTGAAAGGAATTCATTGAGGTCAATTCAATTTTAAGAATTTTAGAAGTTTGAATCAATCTTATGCATTTACATTTGAAACTGAGTATCAAGGGTAATAGAATGTTGAGGATGTCGGGATAGCTTAGGAGGCTGAGTGCTTGCCTTGCAGATGAGAGGCCCAGGGGTAGAATCCCAGGCCTGGCCCCATCTGCTGAACTGTGGTATAACTGAAAATTCAGTGGTAAAGGTTCTCGCCTCCCATGCACGGGGCTCCCAGTTTGGTTCCTGCCCACGTGTCCCCACATCCACCTGTGTAGAATGAAACTAGGACACAACTAATGATGTAAAACTATGGAGACTGCTCTGGGACCTCCCTCTTCTCTTTGTCCCTGTCTCTCCATCTCTCTGTCAGCTTCTCTCAAACAATCAAATAAATCTTTTAAAAAGTAATGAAAGTTGTAAGTGGAGGGCATGGAAACTCATTAGGCTAACTTCACCAGTATTTTTAAAAAGATTTATTTATTTTTTGAGAGGAGGTGAGAGAGAGAGAGTGAGAGCGGGCAGGCCAAGAGTAGTCTTCATAGTTGTGCATCATTACTTGTGACATGGTTTCATTCCACACAGGTGGATGTGGGGCCGTGCAGGCTGGAAACCGAACCAGGGGTCTCCTACCTGGGAGGCGAGAACCTTTGCTTCTGAGCCATTCTGGTGGTTACCAGTTGTACCACAGCTCAGCATATGGGTTTGCATGGGCCAGAGCTGGGAATTGAACCCTGGACTTAATGATTTTGAGGCAAGTGCTCAACTGCTGATCTCCCCCAGCACCGCTCACCAGCAGTTTAATTATATAGAATTTTTTAACAAACATGGTTTGAAGCTTAAATTATATCTATGGTAATTGCTAAAAGTGCCTGCATTTTAGAATCATAGAGGACATTTTTAAAAATGCAAAATCTTGTGTTTCAGTTGGTATTCAGGGGGCCTCGGGAATTTCTCTGTAGATGATGTATGATTTATAGCAAGATATTAGAATCAATGATTTAGAAAACTTCCTAGATTCTTCACAGTCCCTTCACTTACAGAATAGGTACCATACAGACTCTTTTTCTTTTTATTAAAAGGTCTAAAATTTTCTTCAAAATAGTCCCAGATCCCAATTTTAAGGAAATGGGGCACAAAATGTATAGCAAGAAATAAACTTATATTCATAGAAACTAAATGGCAGTAAAGGATCTCTTCCTTTTTTCTTTTCAAGAAATGTAGAAACACCACCCAACAAAGAAAACTAAAACCCTCAAAAAAGCCCAGCTTTTGAAACTGTCATTGTAAGTTTACAAAAACAGGAAACATCTGAGCTCTAGCGAATCCTTTGATGAAAATGTGCAAAACTAACTCCTCAAAAAGATAACATAAACGAAATCTCTCATCTTCAACACGATCATTCAGTGAGCTTATTGTCATTCTCTAAGCCTTAGGAATCATCCACAGGCTTTCACAGTGCAGCCTGTGGTTATTACTGGAGTATTCAAATTTGCCTTTGCCCAGTCGATATTCTTAACAAAACTGAAACATTTATACTTTTTTTTTTCTTTTCCCCCACCCCACTTTCCCAAGTGAATAGGTAAGAAAATGTGCATTTAAACGCTATTGTGGGTCTTTTTCACAAAACCTATAATGAAAAGACCTCTAAATAGTCCAATTTCTTCACTTTACTCCATAGATTAAAATCCTTCAAAAGCTTTCCTTTTTTTTTTTTTTTTTTTTTGGGGGGGGGTGGGGGGGATAGGGGTGGTGGGGGGCTGAATGAAATAAAAAAATCCAATATTCTAGCTATTTTGTTTGCCATATTTTCCTCCCTCAGCTTCTCCAGCTTTCTCTGCTTCTATGTCCTGAAAATTACTGACTGGGAGGCATGAGTAAGACATGAATAGAGACTGGGGTACAAGTGAATCTTGAACAACAGGGGTTTGAACTGCATGCAACTACTTATAAATGGATGTGGGTATTTTTTGTTTGTTTGTTTTGTTTTGTTTGTTTGTTTGTTTTCCAATAAATACAGCTGGCCCTTCATATCTACAAGTTTCACATTCAGGAATTGAAACAACTTCATATCAAAACAGTATTTTTGCTATCCCAATATCAGATTCTCAAGCTTGGATGTCCAACTGCGATTGAAAATACTGTTTTCCATGGGGTTGGTTAAATCTGCCAATGTGAAGTGCCAACTGCTGTCAATAATTACACATGGTGTTGTTTTGTTTTTGACTGCTTGGGAATCAGGGCAATGGATTTCAGTGTTTTTCAAGGGTCATCTGTATCTTTTCTGCTCCCTCCCAGTTTCTACTTTACTTCTTTTTCAACAGGTGAATCTTCTCACCTCCATAGACCAACTGTCACTGAACTCCAATATTCCCTTCCCCTGATTTCTATGTTGGTGATTGCTTCTGCCTGACCCTTGCTTGTTCCCTAAATACTGTCCATATATCTGTAAGTATATGGAAGCTAGGACATGAAAAGAAAAGAAAAAAAAGCTATCCACGATTACTGGCCACAGGGTGTACACAATCATACCTTCAACATGCTCTCAATGAGCGTTACCTGTGTTTTTGAGGATCTTGAATCCTTCACTTCTACTGACCTCCTGAATGGAGCAAAAGCCCTCCTACTTGTATAGCATCTCACTTCTCTAAGCATCTTTACATGCATTATTTAATCTTGACTCAATGAGGTATGTATTAACACATAGAGGCTCAGAATGATAAATGCCTTAGGGAAGGACACAGATTGAATGGAGCAGAGTTCTAAAATAACTGTGGGATTTCTGTCGTATAGTTTGGTCTCTCTCCAGTGTTTTATGTGGCTGCTGCACATATCTCTAATGATCTAAAAAGCAGGCCATCATTTCTTCCTTTACTTCTGAAAATAGATTTAAAAAGAAAAAAGAAGAGTTGGTATTAAAGTTGGACCATGAAAAAGAAAGATATAAGAGAGCTGTCCAGGAAAAAAATGCAGCCATAAATGCTTCAGTTTTTCATATTACATGGCTGGCTACTTTCTGGACAGTCCTTGTATCACTTTGTTTAAAGTGACAAACATTAATATCTAGAAAATAGTAGGTATTCTATAGATATTAGTTCTCTTAAAAGATAACTCTGGAAAAAAGGTTATTCTGGAAATGAACAAACACTTGAGAACATCATGACTTTCTAAATGTTTGCCATTGGTATATGAGCAAAAACAAAAGCTATTGCTGGCCCACAAAATGGTGTTCAGTTATACTGCTCTTGGATCTGCTGTCTTTCCTAAATCAGAACTTAAAGAAGTTTGACTATTAATTTTAAGGTATTTATATGAAGGGAATCTGGACCGTTTTATTTCTTGCTACAGATTTTCTGCTTAATAAAGACCATCAAGTGCATTATGAACTGAAACAGAGCAAATGCCTCTGTATGTTATTACAATAATTGCCTCCTCCTATGGTCTGTAGAAGCCAGAGCAGAACATGATACCAGGTGAGTCTTTTACCTATGGCTTGTTTGGTGGCCAATTCCCTAAATTGGTCAGCTCTCCTTTATTCAACATACTGCCTTCTAGTTCAAGAGCAGTCACGTGAAATAATGTGATAGGATCTGCAGGTCTTGGCCAGGTCCTTTTGCCTACTCCCTGATGCATCTGCTGTGAAAAATGGATGAGTGAGGAGTAAGGAGCTTTATCCCCTGCTGGTAACTCACAGGGAATCTCCAATTTAGCTCCACACTATAATAAGGTGCTTGTATTTAAAATCAGGAACACTCAGAAACTAGTCGTTCAATGAGGAAAGACTTATAGTTTTAGGATAGTGATTTTTTTCCTCCCCACTCTATAGCCCAGGGGTGGCCAACAAGTCGATTGCAGTCGACGGTTGATCGCGAGGCCAATTTTGGTCGATCGTCATTCGCTCGCAGTGTCTGGGGTGGAATTCCGTGTACCATGGACTTTGAAGCGATTGTAGAAGACAAAACTCTCTAGCAATAGTTTAATGCATTCTGGGACTTTGCCAAGGTCATAAATTCCTAGAATTCTGACAGCCTGACACTGTGATCTCCGCCCACCCAGACAATACATTTTGACTTGTGTGTTACACTTGTCACCGGACACAACGCGTGAACGCAACAGTTACGACTCGACTCATCGAAGAACAGTCAGTTAGCTTGAATATTTGGTAGTGTCATACGGTAGCTTCTTTTCTTTTGTATTAACAGTATTATTATCAATCAATATTATTTATCCTCGGTGACCACGTTGAGTTTCAGTTTTTCTTCTGTTTAAAATGTAAGTACCTTTTCTTTGTTTTCAATTAAATTGCTTTTCTTACCTATCTATTTACTTGATAAGTGAGCATTCTCGGCAACAGATCTCTAAACTGTGGTCATTACACTGAGAGAAAAATAAGGGACAGTATTACAAATATATTAGGAATAACAATAATTCTATTTAAATTAAGAAGTCAGT
>PVKE010008054.1:0-48815 GCA_004027555.1 Craseonycteris thonglongyai
ATAATGCGATGCATGGGTGATGTGATGTGGAGTTGTACATCGGGAAACTAATTGTTACCAACCAATGTCACCCCATTAAATTTAACAATAAAATATAATAATATTAAAAAAAAAAAAGAGTTGTTGTGGGAATAAAATCAGATAATGTGTTTAAAAAAGGAACAGGAGTAGGTGTTCCTCTTCTGTTCTCAGCAGCTCTTTCTGTGATGGTGTGTCTGTTATTAGGGTCACCCCTCCTCTTAGAATTTTTTTAAATTGTGGTAAAATACATATAAAATTGACCATTTTAGCCATTTTTAAATGCGCAGTGCAGTGGTATGAAGTACATTCCTATTGTTGAGCAATCATCACCACCATCCATTTCCAGAACTTTTTTTTTAAAGATTTTATTTTATTTTTTAGAGCAATGTTAGGTTTACAATAAAATCGAGTGGAAGGTGCATAGACTTCCCATCTACATACATGCATAGCACCTCCCATTATCAATATCACTCTGACACATCATAATCACCCCAAGTTCATAGTTTACCTCGGGATTCACTCACATATAATGACATATATCTAACATCACACAGTGTACTTTCACTGCCCTAAAGAATCCTCTGTATTCTGTCTATTCATCTATCCACCACCCTCAGCCTGTCACTCCAACCTTGAAAACCACTGATCTTTTCTATTGTCTCCATAGTTTTGCCTTTTCCAGAATGTTATATAGCTGGAAGCACACAACGTATAACCTTCTCAGATTGGTTTATTTCACTTATTAATATGCATTTAAGGTTTCTCCTTGTCTTTTCATGGCTTGATAGCTCATTTCTTTTTGCACTGAATAATATTCCATTATCTAGATGTACTGAAGTTAATTTATCCGTTCACCTACTAAAGGACATCTCGGTTACTTCTAAGTTTTAACAATAATGAATAAAGCTGCTATAAACATCCATGTGCAGATTTTTTTGTGGACATAGTTTTCAACTCATTTAGGTATATAGCAGGAGTATGATTGCTGAATCATATGGTAAGAGTATGGATAGTTTAGTATGAAACCTCCTAACAGTCTTCTGAAGTGACCATACCACTTTTCATTCCCATCAACAATGAATGAGAATTTCTGTTGCTCCACGTCCTTGCCAGCATTTGGTGTTGTCAATGTTTCAGATTTCCTCATTCTAATAGGTTAATAGTGGTATCTCATTGTCGTAGTTTTCATTTTCCCGATGACATTGAGGAGCATCTTTTCATAGGCTTATTTGCCATCTTTGGTGAGGTGTTTGTTAAGGTGTTTGGCCCATTTTTAAAAATTTTGTTATTTATTTTCTTATTGTTGAATTTTTAGAATTCTTTGTATATTTTGGGTCATAATCCTTTATCATATGTGTCTTTGCAAATATTTTCTCCTAGTGTGTGGCTTGTCTTTTAATACTCTTGTTACTAACTTTCACAGGGCAAAAGTTTTCCATTTTAATAAAGTCCAGTTTATCAATGATTTCTTTCATGGATTGTGCCTTTGGTGTTGTATCTAAAAAAGCATCATGATATCCACTGTCATCTAGGTTTTCTCCTATGTTATCTTCCAAGAGTTTTATAGCTTAGCATTCTACATGTAGGCCTATCCTATGATCTGTTTGAGTTAATTTTTACAACCTGTTTAAGGTCTGTGTCTAGATTCATATATATATATATTTTTTGATGTGGATATCCAATTGTTCCAGCACCACTTTATAAATGGGTCTTGGTTTTGATAGCTTTGCATTCTAATGGGAGATAGAATTTAATGTCTACTCCCCAAGTCAAGGAACTGGAAGCATACCTCCCTACATAAATAAGGACCTGAAGGGCTACATTCTCAAAGTAAAGTGTAACAGTAATCATCCTGGCCTCAGAGGTAGATTTCCATGAAGGTAATGTAACTTATGCTTCAAGGCTTCTCAATTACATCAGACTTTCTTAAGGCCCAGGAAGAGCCTTGGGAATATTTCAAATTGAGAATAAAGAAAGGTTCCTAAGAAAAAAACTGGCTGGTCTGTAGGCTTAATAACAAGGTGTTATCAGAACTGGTTTCAAAGTCCTGTTCATGAGATCAAGGACAACCTGTGTCAGTGAACAGTTTCTTGAAAGATAATCAGCCACTCCTGAGAGCCAGCCAATCAGAGATTTGCTCCAATGGACATGCTTTTGAATGTCAGCCAGTCAACAAATGTCTCACCCAGTCACTGCTTCTACAGATAATGTCAATTCATACTTGTCCCCTGAAAATCACCAATACTGAAACTCCACCCTTACCAAAACCTTATATAGATCAGTACAAGTGGTACCTTGGTACTTGCCATTAATTGGTTCTGGGTGGCATGACTTGTACCCAAAACAATTAGTACCAAACAAATTCTTCCTATAAGGAATCATGTAAATAAATTTAATGCACTCCTAAACAAAAAATACACTGAATGACCACAATAATTAAGATAAGAAGGCAAGGGGACATGCACAGGAAAAGAGCTACTGTGTGACTGATGCGTGACCCCTTGTTCCAGCTGGAAAGAGTCGTGAGTCACAAGACAATGGACACTGACAAGTTCTAGTTTGTGCTTTGAGTACCAAACACACGATGAGTACTAGGACAAAATTTTCATGTCAAAATGCATCAAGTACCAAATTGGATGAGTTTCAGAGCATTTGAGTACTAAGGTATGACTGTAGTCTGCTCTACTCGGAGAGGCTATGCCTGATTATAGTAAGCTATAAATTCAGCTGTGTGTGTGTGTGCACATGCGCGCTTTCTCTCAAATATTGTCTGGCTGTTTCATCCTCTGACAATGTGATCGTATGTTTTAGTAAAATCTGAAAAAGTAAGATGCTTTAGCTGTGAGCAGATAAAATTGCTGTCTTTTTTCTAGTCCTACTCCTCTTCTGTCAAGCCTCTTCTTGTGTTGGCGCTTTGAGTGCCTGTGCTATTTATATGGCATAAGGCTGTGGTAGTACTCAAACAGTAGGGTTGTATGTATGTGAAGTACCATGTTTTATGTGACTTTTATGTTTTATGAACCTCAGCATTCAATATATTTAAAAAGCCAGTTTTGATGAACTATGGCTGAAGGATGACAGAAAGTTAAAAAAAACACTTTTAGTAGTTATTTGCCTGACAACTTAGAACACTATCTCTAGTAAAAAGATCTTTCAAGAATGAGGGCAAAATAAAGGTATCTGCAAACAAACAAAAGCAGAGAATTTATCAATACCGTAGAAGGAATAAAGAATAAATAAAAAAGAAAAAGAAAATGAAAAAGAATAAAGAAAAAAGTGAAAAAATATGGACATATGTAAACAAAAATTAATTGCATAAAACTGTAATAATATAGCCTAGTGAGATTATTAAATGAATTAACATATGAAGCAACCATAATATACAAATGGCATATGTTCAATTGTGTTATAGTGTTCTAAAGTCCTTGAATTATCTAGGAAGTAAGTAAAGGTATTGATTTACTTGAGACTTTGATAAGTATGTTTATTGTAGTTTGTAAGGCAGCTAGCTCTCTCCAACAGAATTTTCTGAGATGATGAAAATATTCCATTAAATTACCCAATATAGTAGCATATAGCTTTAGAGCACTTGAAATGTGGCTACTTTGACTGATGTACTACATTTTAAATTTTATTCAATTATTAATTATTAGCCACACATGACTAATAGCTCCTGTATTGGAGAACACAGTTCTAGGTTCACCATGAACAGAATAGAAATAGACCATATAGATTTAAAACTAGTGGGGAAAAAGTGATATAATAAAAGTATTCTATTGATCAACAATAGGTAAGAAATGAAGGAGAGAAAAAAGAAACAGAATAAGGAATACACATTAGAAATGAAAAATTATATTTTTAAATACAAATATGTCAGTAGTTGTGTTAATTATAAATAAAGAAAAGAATCCAGCTAAAAGGCAAATATATTCAGGCTAGTGTTTTTTGTTTGTTTGTTTGTTTTTAAATCAAACTATATGCTATTTATAAGGGACACATCTAAAACCTAAGGTAAATGTTTAGGAAAATATATAATTGCAAAATTACATAACAAAGAAGCTTGGTGCAGCTACATTAATATGAGAAAACATAAACTTCATGGCAAAACAACTACTAGAGGTAGAGGGTGATTTCATAGTGATAAATATATTTGGTTCTCCAGAATATATACCAGTTACAAAAATATATGTATGATCAACAAATAAAGCTAATATTAGAACACTACAGAGAGAATACACAATAGTATAATCAATGGACAATTTTAATCCACTTCTCTCAGTAAATAAATAAACATACAAAGGAAAAGCAAGAATACAGGGTATTTGTAGAATACAATGAACAAATTAGATGTACTCAAATTATATGGTACACTGCAGAATGCAATAGGTATTAAATGTTGACATAGGACTTTATGAAAAACTTCATACCAATGAGTTTAAAAATTTAGAAAAACAGGGCACTTTCTAGAAAAAAAAATATTACCAAACTTACTCAAAAAAGAATAGAAGTAAAAAACCTGAATTTAGATGTGTGATCAAAAGTTTACCACAAAGAATATTGCTGGTCCAAATGGCTTCACTAATGAGTTCTACCAAACAGTCAATGGAAAAATGAGTTCGATTTGACACAAGTTGAAATTTTAAAAGGGGGCTCACTGCCCCCACCACCCAAGCTTTTAAGAGATTAACAAAACTCTGAAGCTAAAATATGACATGAACAGTATGAGAAAAGAGAATTATAGGCCAATTTATTTATGAAGTTGGAGGTAAGAAAGTAAACAAATGTATAATGGATAAGATATAATTACCAAATTGGTTTATATCAGGAATGAAAGATTGGTTTAATAAACAAATACCAATTTAATATTACAGAATATCAATTCATATGATCATCTCAATAGTTGCAGAAAAGAATGTATGATAAAATTCTTTCTCTAGTTATGTTGAAACTGTTGGTAAATTTACATTATTTATGATTTTTCCTCCTAAAACTTCTGAGATGAAAAGAGGGCCTCATTCTGGTACAGAGTATTGTGATAAGAAAGAACCACAAAAATCTTCAGTAAACATCAGACCTAATAATTAAAAAAGCTTTTCCTTGGAGATCAGGAACACTACAAGGCTGATGTTATCTGTACTTCCACTTACCTTTGTATTAAAAGTTCTGGTGAAAACAGTTAAACTAGCAAGAAAAATGAATTAAAGAATATAGGAATTTTAAGGACTGAAAAATTATCGTTATACGCAGATAAGATGAATATATGCACAGAAAAAAAAATCTATAGAGGAGTTATTATTAATAGGAAGGATTAGCAAGCTACCTGAATATAAAAATCCATTTATAAAATCAATAAATGACAGCAGTGAAACTAAAGAACAGCTCAACTGTCTATTAATAACAGAATGAATAAATAAATTATGCTATAGTCATACAAAGGTTTACATATATCAATAAAAATGAGTGAATTATAGGGACATGCAAGTTGGTGGATGAATTTTACAAGCATGATGTTGAACAAAAAACAAGAGCCGAAAGAATCAAAATGTATATCACAGTTCTGCTTAGAACATACAGTTTAAAATCAGACATAAATTATGCTAAGTGAAAGAAGTCAGTGTACACTGTGGGGTTCCATTTATATAAAAGTCTACCAAAGGCCAAACTAACCAATAGTGATTGAAAGGAGATTAGTGTTAGCCTGGGGCTGAGAATGGGATTTACTGTGAAGGGACACAGGAAACTTCTGGGGGTAGTGGACATTCTATATCTTTTTTGTTTTTTTTGTTTCCCATTTATATATTTATTTTCCAGAAAACCAAAAAGACATTTTTTGTTCAATTATGTACACAGAGTGATTTTGGTGGTAATTCTAGCAGTCGAAATTCTTTATCTTGATTGGGGTATTGGTAACATTAGGTATATACATTTGTAAAACTCACTGAACTATTGTTTAAATGGTGAATTTTAATGTACATAAATTATGCTACCATACACACACACACACACACACACACATATATGATATAACGAATTTTAAACTAGGCCCAGTGGTAAACCTATAAGGAAAAGTAAGGAAACGATTATTCCAAAAGCCAGGCCAGTGGTTTCTTCCAACAAGAGAAATATATAGGGGGACTTCTAGATTCTTGGCAGTATTCTATTTCTTGACCTGAGTAGTGGCTATATCAGTTTCACTTTATAGTTTTTGGTAAGCTGTAAATATATGTTTCATGTACTTTGTGTGCATGTGTGTGTATGTATGTATGTATGTATGTATGCATGTATGTATTTCACAAAAAAATTATTTTAAAAGGAAGCAGAATTAAATCCATAAAAGAATGTTTCCCTCTTTTGCACTTGTGGAAAATCATGAGACACTTCTATTACCATCATTCATAGTTAGGAAGGGAGAATAGAACAGACCACGTCACCAGTGGTCATGTTGGAAGAGCCTAACCACACTTCTTTAAAACAAGTTGTGTCAAATGCCTTACCTCAAAAAATATTGTGTTGCATCATAAAACTTCCTTCTGATGTAAGTATGGGATTTGGTCCCTGCTTCAGTGTTAACTACAAGGGAAATTTCTCTGGATTGTGGGAAGGAGACTCAAGTTAAAAGAGGTTTAACACCCCTATAAACTAGATCCCTTGTATTTTGGTTTGAGGCTTAGATGTATATAGTTCAGACATTTTTTTTTATTCATGTGTTTGATTTTGATTATTAGCCATGTTTTTATATTCCCAGAATATGGTCATATTTTTTTTCCTGAGTCAGGAAAAGTTAGATATACTGTGATAATTTTTTAAAAAGGCAGAATCTCAGAGGATTAGTAGAATACAAGGTTATTGCTCAGTCATGTTGAGTCCCCTGTTGGTCAAGGTGTCTCTGTGGACTGCCGTTCTCCATGCCATGCAAGGTTCCTGTGCTGAGCTGCTGCAGTCTCGTGGCATCTTATGTCAACATGCAGTTCCATGGTCACCAGTGCAGGGAAGAGAGAGCTGGACAAATGCTGGCAACGAAGTGCTTCTGCATGGACGTGACCCATGCCACACATTTCATTGGCTAAAGCAAATCACAGGTTTGTTTTTAACCTTCACTGGGGCAAGTAAGTCTAGTTCTCCCTTATGCCCAGAAGCTCAGAACTGCTACATTAGTGAACAACACATATCAGAATCAGGACAAAATCAATTTTATCTTTTACAACATGAATTGAGTCCTATTTGCATGGGAAGCATAATGATGATAATAATGTTTTACCTTCTGGAGATAACAAAGCAAGAAAACAACATACTGTAAAGTACCTATCACCAATTATTTTTGTTCTATGGGGGCCTAGTACCCAAAAAACAAAAATCAATACTTTAAGGAAAGAATAGACAAGGCTGGATGTCCAACTGATAATGAGAGCGGAGAAAGGAGGATGAGTAGAAGAGAAGGGATTCCAAGGTTTCTATGTAGGAGATAAAATGGATTAAGATTTATCATTAATATAGAAGGACTCCTAAAATATTCTCCTATAGGATTATAGTCTTTCTGCATTGCAGTTTCTAGAATACAAGAAATGGTTGGATTATAGATTTGATTTAGAAATTTTAGATCACTTTGCTGATTATCAAAAATGTTGCCTCATTTTCACTGAATACTAAAAGCATTGTTGGTCAAGTGGGAAAGATATTGGTTGTGTGGGAAATGGAGGAGAAAAAAGCAAAGTGGGAGAATGGGGTTGGGCAGAAAGACTTCCTAGGAGCGTCAAATTCTGAGCATCTACAGGTAGACACTACTCCCATAGCAGTTGTTGCAATTATTACACTTACCTCAAGGCACCATTTAAAAATAACACACATATAGTTGCAGGGATACCTTGACCCAAGATTCAAAGAAGTAGTCAAAGATTATATAACTTAAACTAGTGTAACTCATTGCCAGACCACACCATCTGTAATGCACCATGAGTTAATATATTTATCTTACTATACTTTTACCTTTTCCTTTTACAATTTTGATAAAAATTTAAGCAATAGAAATACCATAAAGTGACCATTAGAATTACATATTTTTGTTACATTTTCTTCTTTAATATTTGTGTATAGCTTTTCATTGTGTTACAAATAGCAGAGTTACCTGGTATTGTTTTTTACTTAAAAAATTTTTAATGCAGAAGCCAGAAGAAATAGAAGTGATATAGGTCTCCCTCATTTTCTAAGCATTCATAGAGGTCTACTAAGCCACTATGATAAATGTCATGAAGGTGGGACACATAGTGTGAGGAGAGCAGAGCATTTTCAAAGGATGTCAAGACAATTTCTGCTTTAGCTATATCTTGAAAGTTGAAAAAAAAGAAAAAAGAAAAAGCAGGTTATTTTCTTTTCCACTGAGTAAATGTGAGTCTTCACCAAGACAGGTCATATGTGCCTTTTGAGAATTTTTCACTTATTTGTCTAGGAATTTGGGGGCTAAAAAGAAAGTAAAATATATAGTTTTCTGTTCCCAAGCTCCCAATCTAGCTGTGGCATCAAGTTTTATGTCTAGTAAACAAAAGGAGATCAATTCAGGACAGTCTCTAAGGATGTTATTTTACTGGTTCTTCCCTTTTACAGTCAAGGAGGACAGTTTGTAACATCATAAATTATTTAAAGCCCAAGCCGTATCTCCCAGGCTTATGATGCTCAATGCATTCCATATCATGCAGAAATGGGATCTTTCTGACCAATGTGGAAAACACTAAATATATGCCATGTTCATTGTTCCAGTAGGAGGAAAAAATGGTCCCTGTGCCAACAGTTAACAGGACTAGTGTGATGTGACCCTGTTACCTGGCGAAACTTGATTGAACCAGAAATGAGGGTGAAAAGTAACTGTCAAGAGCTGAACATAATAATAATAATTAAATATTGAATGAGCACTAATAGTCAAACACTATACTGGGGTGTTCAACTGAATATTTTATTTAATCTTCACAACAGCCCTATGAGATTGGCCAGATTATCAATGCATCTTAATAATAATTCATTAGAGATACCCTGACAGGATGAAAAAGTTCTCAATAATTACTCAATTTTAAACACGTGTATCATGACCATCCAACACCATCACAGAGGCTTAGTAGCTTGTCCCATGTCACAGGCTAATAAATGGAGTTGCTGGAGCTTGAACCCAGGGTCTTTTTGTCTATCTGCCTGACTCTAGAGCCCTTACTCTTAACCTGCAGCCTGTGTGGTCACCTCATTCGCTCAATAAGGCTGCTCCATGTGGGATGACTATGGTTCAATGAAACCCTCTCCTCTTGAAGGATATGTTGAATGTCTCACTTAAAGAGAGAGAGGAAGGAAGCAACAGAAATGTAAAAGCAGTAAAGATAAAGAGAAGAGGTTAGGAGAAGGGGTATTAGCAGGGATCAGGAAGAGTGAGATGATGGTTATGTCACTAGGGCGAAGGTAAGGTCACAGATATGCTGATCCTGACATATGTTCAACATTCCAGCTCTCCTGAGGCCACATCTCTGTGATCTTTGATCACATCTCTGCCCCTTGCCCCCTGAGCAAACTTAACTAATATAGAAATGATCTGTCACTTGGACAAGAATCAGGTTTCTAAATAAATCATCATCACAGAAAGTTAACTCTGACAATTGAGGAACAGCCCGAAGTTCTCTTTAATTAATGACATAGATTACCAGCATGGCAAGAGAAGTTAGGAGCCAAGCTGACTATAAATTGAGACCTGCTAAAAGCTTCCTTGAAGCAGTTTCTGAGACTGAGTCTGAGAGACATACTGATTTTCCAGACCTTCAGCTTTTTGAAATTTTCTTCCAGCATAAATTTAGTCTGCTGCTGAGGAAAGATTTAGTATTATAGTTTTTGCTCTAATGGACAGAGTCATGTAAAGAGCATCATTTAAAATAATAAATTGCTTTTGTTTCACTGGGACTAAAAGTTCATTTTTCCAGGTGAACAACATAGGTTTCCTCTAATTACAAAGAGAATTTTAATAGCAGAGTAGGTTTTCTGCCTTCTCTCAGTTGCCAGGAAACTCAAGGCCATGGTATAAACTGCAAAGGTGAGTCGAGTATTATGCTGATGGATTTCAGATGCCTGGGGCCATGTATATCTCTGCAGTTTCAAGTGCTTTTTGTTCTCATTAAAAAAAAACCAAAAACCTATTTTGCATATTTTGCTACTGTAAGTTATCCCCAGACATGTTTGAAATTCTTAGGTTGAACTGTCTGAAGTTGCCAATCGTCCATCACTTTTACTTACAAAAGGAGCAATTCCAGATGGTTCAGCCTATGAATCAGAAGTAAAAACAAGATGGATATATGTGCATGGGGAAATGTCCCAAGGGCTTATGGCAAAATTTTGTAGTGGGACTATATAAGCTTTTTATTTTCCTTTTCCTGCTTTTTATATTTTCTAAATTTCCTATTCCTTCTACTTCATTCACCAGCATTGTTGCTTCTTCCTCTGCTTCTGCCACAGGTGGTGCTTTATTACCCTGTGCTGCACCTTAAAACAAACAAACAAACAAACAAACAAACAAATTAACAAACCTATGTGTGTCTTCTGGAAATGTCTTGAGAGCAAATACCATGTCTTATTTATCTGTAGGTATGAGCCACTGAACCTGGCACATAGAAAGGATTAAAAAACATTAGCTCAATTGAATGAATAAATGTATCTGTGTCTGGCTTAACCAAATCAGAACACAGTTCATTTATGACTTCTTTAAGCAATTGATTTTTCTAAAAATTATTGATTAAAGCTTCATAATGACTTCTTGTATTTTACATCTTCTCTTCTATTAATGAGCTAACCTTTGGATGACATACGTTCTTATATTATATTCAGGTGACATTTACATTTCTTTTCAGTTTATTCTGACCCAGCAGTGGCTTTTCACATTGCATGACTATCACTCTAAGATCATACTTGGATGTTTTCCAGATTTAAAAAATTCAAACAGAGGCTATGTTCAAAGGATGTCCTTGACTCTTGTCCTCTCTAGCTTGAAATTGTTTCTTTTAATGAACCCGGTATCTATTGTCATTCTATAGCAGATAACCTCGAGGGCATTTTGACTCAGAGCTTGCCTCTGTGTTTTACATCAGTCAGCTTGTGCAGAGTTTACAGAATCCCTTTAAGAATGATCAGTTTCACATCATAATGATGCCCGGGGCCTGAAATTTATCAACAGCTCCATTCTCCCACGTGCATGGAGGCATTCGGCTGTGATAAAAGCTAAACCCTTCTCAAAATTTAATATGTGCGTGCAAACCACCTGGGGATCTTGTTAAAATGGGGATTCTGGTTCAGTTGGCCTGGGCTGGGGCCCAACGTCCTGCATTCTGACAAGAATGTCAGCCTGGGCCCACAGTTTGAGTAGGGAGACTATAAGCTCTCTTGTGTAGCCCTGGGTATCTTAAGTGTTCCAGTGTGGAGTCTAGTACATTCAGAAGTTCCACAGGCTGATGACATCACATTTAAGCCCTGCTCCAGGTTAACTAAAAAGGTTCTCCAGCCCCATTCATCCTTCCAGAGATCCTCTGTTAGGGCACCTGGTAGAAGCCCAGGGTTCTCACTGTGGCATTCTACCTGAGTATACCTTCTCCTAGGCTCCAAGTTGTCTTGTCCTGCATCCGATCAAATCCAGTTCCCACTTGAAGCTAATTTGAGAAACCAATGTTCCTCAATAACTTGTCCACAGAAAGCAAGGTTTCATGTGGTCATTTCATTTTGAAAAGAAAAGTCTTTGATTTGCATATTTGTGTCCTTGCTGGGCCATCTACCAGCTATGGATGTCAGTAAGTCATTTAGGGCCTGTAATAATGCCCCAAATAGTGCCAGTAATAGGCTGAATCATGTCCCCAAAGATGTCCACATCTTAGCGCCTAAAATTCATGAAGGTTGCCTTGCGGCAAAAGGGCCCTTCCAGATGTGATTCCATGAGGAACTTGACATGGGAAGGTTATCCTGGATTTCTAGGTGCATCCAGTGTAATCACAGGAGTTCCTATAAGGGGGAGGCATGGAAATAGAGTGGGAGAAAACAATGTGAAGAGAAAATCATAGCCTGCAGTGACGCAGCCAGAGCTGATAGGCATTAAGTGAGATAATGTATATAAAATTGTGTTGTAAACCACTGACCTGCTTCTAAATATTAGTGAGTTAACATTTTTACTAGCTTCAAAATCTAAACCATAATTCCACCCAGTACTAATAGAAACAAACAAACAAAAAGGACAACTATTCAGAAACATAGGAAGGATGATAACACCCAAAGCAATTCATTGATGTTCACTGAATATACATGAATTCTATAAAGTTAAATATTAATTTTGCCAGTTTCTTTAATTCAACAACTTTTAAAAGTTTTTATTAATTTTATTCTTATGTGTTTCCTAATTTTGTTTTGTTCTTTTCTTTTTCTAATTTCTTGGGTTGAGTGTTTATCTATTTCCATTCATTAATATTAATAATGAAAGAGTTTAAAGTACAAATTTACCTCTGAGGATAACTTTAGGCATTTCACAACTGTTTGATATGTAGTATTATTATCACTATTTTCTAAAAAGCCTGTAATTACAGTAAATTCATTTTCCCTTTGATCTCAGTTTCTTGAAGAAAATGTTAACATTTTCAGGCAGTTGGATCTTTTTGTTCAGAGTTCTAGTAACACTTTCTACCTGTATGGTATGTTGATCAGAGAATATTGACAGAATTTCTGTTTAGTTTCAAAATTTATTAAATGTGTGTGTGTGTGTGTGTGTGTATGGGTTACTATATTTTTGATTTCTGTAAATAATCCTATGAGCACATGAACAGGAAAAATGCATCAATTGAATATTCTTAGGTATGAATTCTACATAGATATGCATGGCATCACCTCATTAACTATTTGTTCTCTGTGTTAAGGTTTTCAAGTGTGTGATCTGTGGATGAGCTTCAGGAGAGCCACATTGCTTTCAGAGCAGAAAGCACACAGTTTTTTTCATGCACTCAGAGGGATCTGGACCCTCCAAATATTAAGACATTTTGCTGTATATACCACTTGATCTGTCAAGGATTAAGAAAGGTAAGATAAACTATTGAATACAACTGAAAATCAGTACTAAAATGATTCCCAAACAAATTAAAATTATTTTATTAATATACAAGATGCCTGAGAAGCAGTCATATTGATATTTGCTATTTTATATTTTTCCTAAGACTAGTGCTAACTGACCTTTGCTTGTTTTATTCCAGGCCCTAAAATGAGACTCATGAGGAGTCTAGGATTCTACAGGGTGGCAGAAAAAGGGCCAAATCACTTCAGAAATGTGAAACACATTGGTCACATATAGTCCATTTTCCCTGTGAGTTTTGCACTGAGACATTTACGGTCTCCTCTGAGGAATGCTCCATCTGTTCCCTGTACACTCTTCTTCAAGTGATGCTCTGAGGGGACTCAGTCCCATTGGAAAGCTAATCATGTCCTTGGGGTGACGCAGTTCAAAGTGACATACTTCCTCCAATGAGGCAAGAAAGTTAATGCATGGAAATGGCGACCACTTAAAAACGGACAGCCAAATCACAGATGTCCTTGAAACAGGAAGCACCTGCTGACAGACAAGTCATGCATTTTTAAATGGTGTGCATAAAGAATTTAGCGTCAACTTCACAGGAAAAGCTGAAGGGGTCTTAAAAGGAACAGTGAGGATTGAAATTGTAACTTATGCTCTACAAAACTCCTCAAAGGTATTAGAAACTCTCAGGGCTGACTTATCCATGAGGTAGACAATACTATGTTCCTATGAATGATGCTTTCAAGGCCCACAAAAATGTCTTCATTTATTAACTTTATTTAAAACCTAAAGAAAAAAATGACTATAATAATAATAATAATAATAATAATAATAATGAATATATAATAGTGAATCTAGCCTGCATTATAATTGCTTTTATACCAGTGTAGTCATAATATATATATATGGTCTAGAAAAAATCCAGCCATAAACGCCTCTATTTTTCATATTATATAACTGGATACTTTCCGGACAGCCTTCATATTCAAAGGAACCCATGAAGGCAAAAGCCCTTACATCCCATGGAAGTCATAATAAGATCCTGGGAACAATTATCTATTCAACATGGTGATCGGTCAGTATCAAAGCAGAACCTTGAGAAGGTTGTTCGATGTGTGTTTATGCATGGAGCGAAGCGCTGTTTAAAATAGATAATATTCTCTTAGTAGAATGGGTGTCAAGGCTGCACAGCCTCTTTATGTCTGTGCTTCTTTCTTCCTGTTCACTTCACTCTGGCTCTTTCTCTCCATGAACTGCTTTTGCTTATCTCTTACACCTGGCCCAGTAGTCCCCAGCTCCAACTCAGCCTCAGATTACAACTGACGTTGGATTTGTGGATCTGAGTTCAAATTCTCTGTTGAAGCACCTATCGTCAGGTGTTCACCATATGTCCAATTAGCCAAAGCTCATCTTACCCCTTCATTCTCCCCCCTCACACTCCTGCATGCCCCTTGACCCCCAGTGGATGTATGGCTGGTCCTTCTGCAAGCTGTGTTGGGGCAGCTGATAAAATGTCTTCTACTGTTTGGTTTTAATATGACCCGATGACACTCACAGGAGAAAACAACCATAGGAAGAACGAGCCTAGCAGAAAGTAGTGGTCTTACTATAATCACGTTATTATATTTTCTCCTGCCCTTGATTGTCACTTCGATACGTATTCAACACATGGGGAACAGAAGGCTCATCTCAGAAAATACCATTTGCAGAGAAGGCATCTCTCAGTGAAGAGTGACACTGCATAATCAGGCAGGTCTCCTGATTCTCTGAAAATGCAGACACCCTGCTGAGTCCCTTTTTGCTGGATGAGTGACCTGCTGAGTAAATATCCACATCACACACACTCCTGTCACTTTATGTTGTAATAACCCCTCTTCAGTAATGATTATATATTAGGAACATCAAGTAGATGTAACTTTAATAGCAAGTTGAACTTTAATTATCACAGTGTCACACATCTCTCTACCTCTATAGAATTTTAATATTCAACAGCACAATATTGTCTCACTATAAAGAAGTATGATTGGTGCAGAGCGATTTGGTATTACTAAGACATGCATTGTCTATCAAAACAGAGAAACTCTGAAATAAAGAAACACCTTTATCTGTCATACTTTCAATTTATTAATATATGTGTCACTCCTATAAACTGAAGAATAGGAAAGCTTCCAGTCTTCTGGATATGAAGAAAACTTTGAGCAAAAAGACAGTTGTTTTTATTTTAATATTATCTTACTAATAGAGAAATTGCCACAATTCTGTTGTGACTATTGTATCAGCCAGGGTAAGTTTTGAAGGACAGAATCTGTTTAGCAAATTTAAGAGAAAGGGTTTGTTACAGGGAGTTTTATGGTTTCCTATAGCATTGGCGGCAAAGAATTGTCCTCTAGGCTGAACTTCCCAGATCATTTCCAAGACCAGTCTGTGGGACCGGGACATGGGAGCAGTTGCCTCTGCAGTGGTCAAGAGGCTGCAGATTCAGGAAGCTGATACCCCAGCTGCCTGGGGACACTGCCTGTCTGCCAAGGCCACTGTCCACACCAGCCACACAATGTGACATCTTGTCTCTCGTCCCATGTGGCTTCATTCTAAATCAGATTCTCATTTGATTTCACTTGATTTGTGAAGTTCTAGCTTCAAGGAAGTCTGAGAAGTATAATTTTTTAGCATTTTGGCCTCTGCATGTTAAAAGAGGGCCAGAATGGGCCAACAGAGCCAACTGAGGATGCTTACCATGGGTATGTAATTGAGTAATGCTGAAAAGTGGAGTAACTTTGAAGGTTTGCATCAGATATGGCATCTTTTGGTTTTATTTTTTCCCCTTTCAGAACTTGAATTGTATTAATCACAATCTTTGGTTCATGATACATTCACATCAGTGATCTATGTATAGACCCCAGGTTACTTAGTATAATAAACATTATTAACCCATTCCCTCACCAGAATGAAAGCTAGATCTGTGACAATAACCCACATGTAATCAAATACCCCCTGACATTCCCTACCTAGGAAGCCATCATCCTGAATTTCATGTTCTATTGCATTTATGTGTATTGTTACAAAATACCTTTTTATTTTAGTGTTTTGATACTGTTATAAAAATGGAATCATACTCTGTAATCTTTTGGTCCTTATTTTTTGCATTGAAAGTTCTATTGCTAGATTTATTTATATTTTTGCATTTCACTGTAGTTCATTTCAACTGCTGTATTCTATTGCTGAATATGACAACATTCTTTTATACTTGGACTGTTTCAAAGATTTGATTCTGTTAACAGTGCTGCTTTTCATATATTTATTGACCAAAGATGGAATTCCTGATTCATGGGGTCATGGGGATTTTTAAAGTTTGGATTGGAGTTCCCTGTGTTGAAAGTCATCAAAAGTATATAATTTTCAGCCAAGTCTGACTTAAAAGTAGTAAACTAACAATAACCATCAAATAATATGAAGTATAGGCCTTAGGAGAAACAAAAGTTTATCTTTGGCATTTTTGTAACTACTCCTTTTCTGAAATTCCCGTTACCCCAATACCTCTTCCCACCATCTTGTAGGGTAACCAGGTAATAGAAGTTTCTTGATATTCAATAAACAATCATACTTCTTAGACTACCACCTTAGGAACCTTGTCTCTATCTCTCTCATTTCTTTAAAACCTCTCCCTGTTCACACCACATTCCCTTAGCCACTGAAGCACACAGCTGTCCTGCCACACTGTAGGGAAATCTCAGCGTTCTAACCACATTCGCAGGAAATTGACAAGGACCGAGAGCGTCCATTATATCCAGCCTGATTAGTAACGTAATCATTAGATTGTGATCAGACTTGATTTATATCAGGCTGCCTGAGCTATAGAGCAGGGCTGGGCAAGGTGTCGACCACGGTCCACTGGTGGACCATCAAGCAATTTGAGGGTGACTGCCTGAATAATAAAATAAATAGCTAGTGGACCATGAGACTCGGAAAAGTAACCCTTGCTCTAAAAAATATCTGCTGAGGCTTGGTCTAGAGAGAACCCTTAACATTTATATTTCATAGGGTGGGTTCTTCTGGAAGGAGCATCTCAGATAAAGACATATGCATGTGGTTCGCTGGGAGGACTCTCAGTCACAACCACTCTCAAGGAGTGAGGGAGGCAGGACTGAAAAGGGGGAGCTGAGCTGTGCAGCTATTCCAGCTGAGGCCCGAGCTGAATTGGGAAGCTTTGGTGCTGAGGTGACAAACTTTGGCTAAAGCTCTTGCAATATTGATTCCTCTTGGCTTGTAGCTTGCAAATACTTTTCTAATTGCTGGCCCTTCAATCAGGTAGTGAATGTACGCCTTTCTTTTCATACCCACTGCTTTCAGCCTGGTCTGAGGCATTATGATCCTGCAAATTTAGCCTATTGAGGGAAGGTCACAAAGGCATCCCAGTGACCTTCCCTCAAGTTTTTCTCAATATCAGTCTTTTACACAGATCTGAGTAAAATTAGTGGCTACTGGGATGCCAGGATAGCTTGACAAGTTGAGAGCTTGTTTTGCAACCATGAGGTCCGGGGATTGAATCCCAGCCCCGGCCCATGCAAACCCACATGCTGAACTGCAGTGCAACTGGTAACTGCCAAGCGCTGTGGTGAAGGTTCTTGCCTCCCATGCGGGAGGCCCCTTGTTCAGTTCCCACCCCACACGACCCCACATCTACTTGTGTGGAATGAAACTGTGTCACAGTGATGTACAACTATGGAGACTGCTCGGGGCCCTCTTCCCTTCTCTCTCTATCTCTCATACACACTTTCTCTCAAACAAACAAATAAAAAAATCAGTGGGCTACTACTGCATTCTCTTTTAAGTGGTCATTAACCACATGAGGGAGATAAAACATGCACAGAGGAAGCAACTTGAATTAACTAAAAAATAATAGATCAACCAAATCATGTCTTTAAAATAGCCTATAATATTTGATTCAAACTGAATATATAAGGGCAGAGAAAAAAGAACTCTATTGTATAGATGTGTACATGATTTCAAAGCCAGAGGCCAGAGGACTGTGTTATGGTGATTGGGCCACTTTGCCCCACAATATATCCACATGGAGGCTTAAGAAACATTTTCTTAGTACAAAAATAGTAACATTTACAAAGCTGAACCTCACTCTCCTGAGTCACCAAATGGTTAAGGACAAAGCAGGGGTCAAAGTCAGATTTCTTTTAACAGAATTACCTGGAGTGATAATGTTCTAAGTAAAGACCACATGAAGTACACATCAAAGTTACACAAATTACTCTCTTGGCTTCCTTTACTTGGGGGAGCTACTTACCAGTCCCAGAGGGCCCTCTTGGCTTGTGCAAAGGATAATATAAATCCCTAAAATTCATAAAAAGGGTGGTGAGGCTATCTTCAGAGGGTGGAGGTCTCACAGTAAAACCCAGCACATGGGCTGCCCAACCGCTAGAATGTTTATGCCATTGAAATCTAGATAAAGGGAACTCTGAATTTGAACCTTTAAGACAGGAAACTGAATGGAAAGAGGTGGCAAAGGGAGCAAGATGCAGCCCGAAGGGTGAGAAATTGAACATGTCAAATGGCTAGACAAGGTTCCCTTTATGAAATGAACATTTAGATCAGGAGACGCAAAGGAAGATAAATATAGAATCTAGTAGGTAAAACTGATGAGAGGAGCTGTTGAGAAATACCGTTCTCAGCTCAGCCTCGAGCTTCCGAGTTGGGGGGCAGTAGAGAGTAGCTGGGGCTCTGGCCACCAGCTACAGGCTAGTCTGAGGAGGGCACGGGCTCTCCACACCACTCAGTTGTTGCTAAATAAAAATGCAGGCCCTGCAGCAGGGCAGGACTACTGATTTTATAAGAGACATATTTAAAATCTGGACTTTAAAATCTGAAATATCCCATTTTAAAAAAGTTATGGAGAGCAGGGGAGATCGTAGGCTTGAGGAAGGGATATAGTGCATTTAAGTCTAGAACGATTTTCATAGCTAATGTCAAACCCCAGGAATTAGGTATTTTAGTGTCTGTTCCTTGCAGATTGGTTGGGGGTGGGGTGGGGGGAGTGGTGCTTTTATTTAATCAATAAAGCCTTTTAGTAAATTTTTATTTTATCATTTGATTAGTCACCACAGCATCTCTCTGTTTGTAAAAACAGTAGAATGTCTCTGTATGAGCCAAATATTTTGTTTGTAGTTTCATGTTAGTGCGTTATACGCATATTTATCCATTCAGTTATTCATTCACTCACAAAGCTTTATTAAGACGTTCTTCTAGTCAGACACTATGCCTATGGGTTTGGTACCCAAGGCTGGGGACCAGTGAGAAACATTGACTTATAACACTTCATCATAATAATGTCTCTCCGTTGGTCACTATGCTGAGGACTTCACACGAATACATTAAATGGACACAGAGCTTGCCACCCCCGATAAAAAGTATCTGATGCGAAGTGATGTCTGTTCACACAGATACCTGGAAGGGACCAAATTCAACATAGTCCCATCAGGATATTGCCCCTTTTATCTCTCCTGCAGCCATTATCTGCCTACAATTCATCACCATTCATCACAAGCACTGGGCACGGCCCTGGTTCTCAAGTCTATGTTAGTTTTTATTTTAATTAATTTTAATCTAATACATATTCTATCAAATTCATCTCCAAATCTGCCCCCTTGTACAGTGTAGCATAGGAGGTAAGAACATGAGCTCTGGGTCAAGTTTTCACTTGTGGCTTCTCTCTATTAGGAAGCGTCAGAAAGTCTGGCTCGGGCTGTTTGGCTCCTGACGCTGGGAGGTCAGCAGCCGATCCAGACACAGCATCATCCCGGATGGCAGGCACTCCCTGTTGTGTGCTGCTCTCCCTACCGCTGGCCTTTGCTTTCTTCTCCTTGTCCCCAGCTCGGTGGGAGAAAGCACTGAATGTCTCAGCCAGGGTGCCTGCTCTGGCCCCTGCTCGGCGCTCCTTTTCTCCTGTCCTGCTGTTAGATCGTGCCCTTCTGTATCCCTCTCTCACCACTGCGTACCTCACTTTGGATGAATGGCTTCCTTATAATCCAGCTGGCTTTCAGAGTTCTCAGACTTGGCGCTCAAGAAGGAGGAGACATCAGACTTTTGCACAGTAACTGCACACCTCCCATCACGTGTACTATATTCCTCTGGTTCTAGTCCTTTTCACTGTGGTAGAAACACACCTTGTGGCAGACTTAGTGTCCCTCCAGTGTGAGTGTATCCTGAAAAAAAATGCTCCCTGTTCAGGAACATGTTCTGCCAAAGATCCTGTTCTCTAAGAAGCGGGCTCCGATCGGCTCCCTGGATGTTAAATGGAGAGAAGAACATGTCTTATGAGCTGGGGCCTGAAGATAACCTTGTTGGTCAGAAATTGTTTTTCCTATCTCATTATCAAATATGTGCTGTCCACCATCCCTGGGTTAAGAGTTCTCCGTCGATATTGGCAGGCATACTCATATATCCAACATCAATAATGCACCTGTTCACCAAAAGACATGTACAGTAATTGTTTACAGTAGCACTACTCATAATGGCCTCAAACTGGAAACAACCAATGTCTATCAACACTAGAATGCATAAACATATTGCGATATATTCACACAATGGGGAATACTAGGCAGCCAGGAACATGGCCAAACCATAGCAATACTAAACAACATGAGTGAACTTCACAAAATAATAATGAGCAGAAGAAACCAGACACAAAACAATGCATAAAATATGACTCCATTTCTATAAAATTGAAAGCTAGGCAAAGCTAAGTGTAGACTTTTGAAGTGGTTCACGTTAGGGTAGGAAGGAGGAATAGTGCAGAGGAGCGCATGGAGTGGATTTCTGGGTGCTGGAACATTCTGTATGTTGACTTGGTTTCACAGCTACATTTATTTGTGATAATTCATCAAGCTACACACTTATGATTTGTGTACTGTTTTTAACTAAGACGGTTTTTCTTAACAAAAGTTGGCCATTAACTTCATTGCCAAGGTTTTGTTTAGGTCCCACTTCTTCAGGCAAGCTGCTTCTTACCAGGAAATTTTGGGGAGTCATGCTGGGCTGGGAGGGTTGTTTATTTGAGTAGTTAGCAAAGTATGTGTGTGAGAGAGAGAGAGAGAGAGAGAGAGAGAGAGAGAGAGAGAGAGAGAGAGAGAGAGAATAAATTGTCCTCCAAATGGGGAAAGCCAAGGTTGGAGGAAGGCAGATATTTCTAAGAAAAAGTGAGGTCACAGTTAGATGATGAATAAGGAGGCAGAAACTGCTGGGATTGAGACCCAGCAAGTATGAGAAGTTATAGAGCACAGTGATTACATGTTAGGGTCCTAAGTTCAAGAAAAGGGGAACAAGTCAGTTTCCAGGAAAGCAGAGGTGAGAAATGCCTTGGGAGATTAAGAGAGAAAGACAGTACAAATAGCACCTCAGTGACCCACCTTATTCAAAACTAAATTGTCTCTCAATACACACAATATCAAAGTGTACCTTAACCCTGAGTATTTGCCCCGGATTTAACTCTGTGCTTAGCCAAGTCAAGATTGATGTTTCCCCAGTTAGAGAAAAAACAGGTCATGGTTTATGAGATCAAGCATGTTATTTTATAGCTCACTGGCTTTTTATTCTGTTGCTTTTATTTCAGTGCTCTGTTTCTCACCCTTTTATCTCAGTCTCTGAATGTTCTCCTCTCACAACTACTATAAAGCCACTAAACAGAGTAATGGCCAAGAACCTTGATATAGATGTTAAGGCAC
The DNA here is from genome assembly GCA_004027555.1 of Craseonycteris thonglongyai. Taxonomy (NCBI): domain Eukaryota; kingdom Metazoa; phylum Chordata; class Mammalia; order Chiroptera; family Craseonycteridae; genus Craseonycteris; species Craseonycteris thonglongyai. The sequence continues at coordinate 21,808 of PVKE010008054.1, forward strand.
ATCACATCCAAGGACACCGAGAGAAAGCAGAGAAAAACATGAAGTGATTGGTAAAAGGGGCTGTGAATGAAAAACGTACAGTGGTGGGCAGGGGAGAGAAGCTTGTGAGCTACATCAGCATGCTAAATCTCAGGTGTCATCAGAATATTAAATAGGTATGTTTGCAGGCAATTATAAGTATAAGAAATGCTTAGAATGGGGTCTTAGAGCAAGTGCTGAATAAATATGACTCAAATGCATGTCTGAACAAACGAATAGAGGAGAAATCCGGTGTTTGCTATCATTAGTGTATAGAAGTTTCAATATATCTTGGAATCTTAGAATTAGAATGGACACATAAAGCCCCTTTGTCTATTTCCCTCACAAGTGGCTTCAGCTTGAGCCCCTCAGAGTCTCAGGTTTGAATTAGGAGCCACTAGGGAAGAAAGAAAGACAAGTCAACACGGATGCATGGGTGTTTTTAGGGAGGACAGATCATTCTAGAATAATGGATAGCCGAAGGACAGATTTTAGCAAAAACATTACCGTGGGAGAATTGGAAAGGACCCCAACGAGGTCATTTGTCATGTCATTTCTTCTCTGACTGTAAAATACAAAAGTCATTAGTTAATAGCAACAATATTCTACATTTGTGTAGTACTTTTAGTTCCCAAGATATATCCAAAGACATGCTCATTAATCCTCACGACGAGGAAGTAGGTACTCTTATCTGAGATCAAAAGAAATTACTGGCCCAGAAGTAATGGGTGCTTGTGGGACTCACAGAAATTCAGTGACTGCAAGACAGAAATATGAAATGTCCTTATAAAGATTGTGCCACAGAAAAGCACCTTCACTCATGGAATGAAGTCATGCAAAGGGAGCGTTGTGGCGAATTAATGGTATCTTGTCTTTTTTGAAGCTGTCCGTTTATCACTATGCACTTGGAAAGTGCCTTTCTCTCCCCCTCCCAAGATGATAAAAAGGACAGTCACAAAGGTGCTTAGGATGGTTATCTAAGGGGGGGAAGTGGGGAGGGAACTCCCTACTTTCCCTCTCCTTCCCCCACCTCACGACTTCTCAGGGGCTGGGGAGGGTGGGTTGTCTCTGTTCTGGGCCTTACCTTGCACCTGTGCCCCACTTGTAAGCAGTATTCAAGAGGGGCAGGGCTCAGATGTGGGCTTCTGCTGGCAGGGGTCAGAGTGGTATAGCTGTGAGAGGTATAGTTAAAACCCACCCAGAGCAGCAAGCCCAGCTGATAACAAAAGACCAGAGTGCACCAGCCACAGTGCACAGCTCAAAAGGTAGGGAGGGCTAAGGTAAGGTGACCAGATGTCCCGCTTTTGGCGGGACAGTCCCAATTTTTAACAATTTGTCCCGCATCCCGCGGGGTTTTAAAAAAGTCCCGATTTTTGGAAAGAATGCACGACAAGCTAGGGAACGGCGGGAGATAGACCAAAATTTTAATCAAGAACCCCCTCCCTCCCCGTCAATGGTGTCCCGCTTTACCAATGTTAAAATCTCGTCACTTTAGCTAAGGGCCAGGGGCCTTTCACCTTTATTTCCCTCAATTGCATAACCCTCATAACTTTGAAATTTGGGTATGAGCCATAGGAGGTGGAAGGACCTTTCAAAAGTCATGAAAGGGTATCGAACTTGCTGCTAATCTTGGTAAGCCGCGATTTGATTTGATTTAGAAATATAAAGGCACATGGTATTTCTTCCTCTTGAGGTATCATGGAACAGTTGTACTTGGGTTAGTCTTTATTTAATAAACATTTCTTGAGCACCCACTGTGAGCCTCGCTTTATGACACGTGTTGAGGATTCAGTAAGAAACAAGACAGAGACGATCCCTGTCTCTGAGTAGCTTGTTTCACCTCTCAGGACAGCCAATTAAACAAGGAACAACACCATGGTGTGCTGAGTGTTACATAGGAGTACAGGCATCCGAGGCACCAGACAGCAGGGTACATTGCCTCATCTAGGAGCCAGCGAAGGCATCTCCACAGAAGCCACATTTAAGCCGAGATTTGAAGGATTCTCTCTTGCACCCCACACTTCATTTCCACAACTCCTACGCTCCTCACTCACCAGGTTACGCGGTATTCACTCCTGCCAACTCTCTCATTCAGCACTGAGCCCCTGAAGGTCTGGGAGCGTGATGTCATTGGGAGTCTGATGTCAAAAGATTTTCTCATCTCTGCATCCCTAGCAACTCTTGCAGAGCTCCTACAAATAGAGGCTTTAGATGCACAGCTGCTAAGTGGGAGCAAATGAAAGAAAGAAACGAGTGAGTGAATGAATGACTGCAGGCCCAACTGCACGACATAGCACAAATGCTCAGGCTCAGCTGCAAACGGCCCAGGCGGGGTGCTGCCTCCTACCTGGGCAGGGCCACCGCAGTGCCCTGTTCCACGCAGCCAAGCGGTAAGCTTCTGCTCAAGACGGCACTGCCACTGTGAGGGCAATGCAGGTAGTGCCAGGACAGGACAGGCCGCACATGGCCCTGCGCTTCAGGCCGGGGACAGCGCTGCTGGTGCAAGCTCCTGATGAGAGAGTCCCCCCCCCCACCTGCACGATCCCCGTTTACTCAGGCAGCAGCCGGCCCCGTTACAGAAAAGGTCGTGAAGTCCTGTCTTACAAGAGACAGGCCCGGGAAGAAAACTGAACTGCGTTTTCATCGCACAACTTTGGAGACACAGACAAAAGTGTGCCCCGTCTTTTCTTTCCTGTACAGGCTGGAGAGGAGGCCTCCAGACCCGCCGCTCCCCTCTCATTGTTGGGGAAGAGCGTATGTTGATTGTTATCTTACTTCAAATTCAAAGCCAAGCCACAAAGCAGTCGGTCTGTGCTTTTCAAAAATATCAATGTCAGAAGAGACAAAGGACTGCTGGGGAATCACGCTGGATTAAAGGACAGGAAAGACAACTAAATGCGAGGCATGATTCTCTATTGAGTGCTTCTTAAGAGGGAAAACCCCCATACCACTATACAGGTCATTACTGGTATAACTGGTAAAATTTGCATATGAACTGCATATTAGGTAGTAGTGTTATATCATCCTAAATGTTCTAAATGATCATTGATTTGTGTAAAAGAATTTTCTTTTTCTTAAAAGATAGGTGGTAAAGTATTTAGGAGGTGGTCATGGTGTCTGCAACTTGCTTTCAAAAGATTTATCAACAACAATAACAGCAATCATATAGGTTTATATGGAGAGACAGCAAACAAACGTGGGAAAGTATTAGCAATTGGTGAATCTCGGTGAAGGCTATGAGAGTTCACTGTGCTGATTTTGCAAGTTTTCTGTAAGTTTGAAACTTGCAAAATAAAATGGTGAGACAAATATTTAAAGTCTTTGGGTGAAGTTCTCTCTCCCACCAAATGACATAAATATTATTTTCCCTTTAAACCCGGGAGTCTTCCACTAACTTCTTTACTGGGACCTCATTCCATTAATAACTTTTGTTTCCCTGGCTTGGGCAGCTGGTGAAGAGGTGATGGGTACAATTTAGATTCAGTGTATCTGAGCTGTCTTGAGAAGGCCTGATAAGACAGGAATTCAGGGGAGACCTCGGTCTAGTCTGAGTCATGAAATTAAGGGTCATGTAATGTTATTCGCTGGAGAGTTCTCCTGGGAGGAGCTCAGAGAATAAGAGCATCACCCGCAAGGGAGACTAAGACGTGGACCCAGGACTGGAGAATCCAGGGGAGCCATGGTCTCATGAGCTGGGGAAGTTCAGTACCGAGGCCAAGGTCAACGTGTGGGATGCCCAAGGAATAGAGCAGCTCCTGGAAGTGCCCACTAGATTTGGCAAGGTCCTTGGGGACCTGGGCAGCTGCATGTCCAGGGGTAGGGGGTGGGGCTGGTGCTAAACCGTGCTGTGGGGCATTGAGGAGTAACTGGGGGGAGGGGCGTGTGTGCTGAGTCTGCTCTTCCCATAAGCGCGTTTTGAAGGGTAGGAGGAGACCGTAGAACTTGCAGTAACAACTGGATGAAGGCAGGGTTTTGTTTCTGATTTTTAAAACCGAAAGTGATTTGTCTGTGGATAGAGGGAAGTTGGAGAAGCAGAAAAGGGAGGAGATTCCTAGATTAGCAAGAGCCCGGAGGAGCTGGGGATGTGGACACCGTGGTGGGGCGGGCTCTGAGCACAGGGGAGGAACATCTGGTCCCAGGGTGGCTTGCGGGCCCCAGGCCTTGCCTCCAGTCCTGAGGGCCCGTCCCTCCCCATAGGTTCTCTTCTCCTCTCTCAAATTCAAACAAAATGAGAATATTTCCTTCTTTCCTGCTGTCTCCCTTGATGAGCCTTGATGTGGGCACAGGTTAGAATCTGGAGTCAGAAGACAGGTTTGACTTTTATTTTTCCCTTGAGTGTCTGACTCTGTTATTCTTCCTGAGCAGCAACTTCCTCATCTTTAAAATGGGTGGGGTGGGGGGTGGGGGAGGAGTTCTCTATTACATAGTTTTTTTTTCCCCCTTGATAAAGTAAGATATGAAAACACCATAGAAACACTAAATGGAAATGTGATTAGGTAGCTTTTGTTTATTCAGTTTTTGTTGTGTGTGGGTTTGTTTGCTTGTTTTGGTCTGTTTATTGTGGCAAAGACGCATCCAGCAGCTACTTGTCAAAGTCATATGCAGCTCCTGGCGACGCTCCAATGATCAGGAGAGCTGGCGGTTGCCAAGAGCCACTGGCTTCTGATGAGGCAGCTCACACAGGGTCACGTGCTCCTCGCTGTTTTGGGAAAAAAAAAAAAAGGCACAGGAACACAGGCAAGGACTGTAGTGTGGAGTTGGGATGGGCCGTGCAATGCAAATCAGGAGGAGCTAGTCAGCAATTATTAGTTACTGAGAGCCGGTTGTGATCATGTAATTTTCCACTAGGTGGCAGCAGAGTCCACGCTATTATCTTTTTAAAGTTTTATTTTTATTACTAAATTGTTAGGGTGACATTGGTTAGTCAAATTACATAGGTTTCGAGAGTACAATTCTATAGTACACCATCTATGCATTGCATTGTGTGCTCACCACCTAGAGTCAGTCCCCCTTCCATCACCATAGTATTATCTTAATCACTGTTCCTCTCGAACACTGAGTGTTTGAGGATCTTCGGAAAGAAGATCCTTTCATTCTAGACCAGAGAGAGTAATTACTCCTAAAACTATGATCTATGGCCTTAAGAGGCCATGGTTGCTCTCCTGAGATAGCTAAACTCTAGATTTTTAAAGCGGATTTTTGTTTTTGACATTCTAAGTCACTTGAATTTACAGAAACAGTGACAACAATAATAAAAAGGGCTAATATTTATTAAGCACTTGCTACGTGCCAGGCACTGTTACAAGTGTGCAGGGCCCCTGAGGCCACCCTGCTTTATAGAGGCTTCGTGGGGACTGAACGTCGTGCTCCTGTGACCATAGCACAAGCAACATAAACGTGTGCTCACACTTACTGGCCCTGCCAGGAGAGGAGGACTGTGGTAAGCACAGTAGCAGTTCAGTCAAGAACCTTTTGCAGGGCTTCATAAACAATGTTTGGTTATAATGGGTGTTTTTAAGAGCATTTATTCCTTTGTAAACACAGTTTTTCCTTAGACTCCTGTCAACCCTTGGTTGGGTCCCCTGGTGGCAAACTAATGATGACTCTAAGGTAATTGTGCTCTTTTCATTAGAGGTGCGGAGGTGACCACATGTCCCAGGATTGAGACAGTAAGGGACATTCAGTGCTAAAAGTAGGAAAGTCCTGGGAATATCAGGACAAGCTGGTCACTGTAGATCTTGGTGTCTTTTAAAAAATATATTTATTTTATTGTTTGAGAGAAGGTGAGAGAGAGAGAGAGAGAGAGAGAGAGAGAGAAGGGAGAGGGCCCAGAGCAGTCTCCATAGTTGTACATCATTAGTTGTGACACAGTTTCATTCCACACAGGTGGATGTGGGGTTGTGCAGGGCAGAAACCAAACTGGGAGGAGCCTCCTGCATGGGAGGTGAGCACTTTTGCTGCCATCCCTGCGGTTACCAGTTGTGCTGCAGTTCAGTAAATGTGTCTGCATGGGCCGGGATACGATCCCTGGACCTCACAGTTGCAAGTCAAGCCCTCAATTGGTTGAGCTATCACAGCATCCCCTAAAAAAAGAAAAAAAAAAATTAAAATACTTGTACTAGTTCTTGTGTCATAGTGAGCCCTCTATTGCCCTTTGTTTCCCCTCTTTTTGGGGTACTTGGCAGATTCTGCTTTGTTTTACAGTTATTTTTGTGCCTGCTTTACCTCTTCCAGTAAAGTCCAAAATCGTTGGTGAACTGAGTAGTGGTCAGAAACTACATTATATTCAAAATTCTACAGTCCCCACTGAGTCTTACTCACAGTATTTGCTCAACAATTCTTTTTACTCTATTAAATTGGATTCTAAATGACCTATGCCACCTGCCACCCCAGCTAGAACTAGATGTTCAGGGACATTTCCAGCCTTCTTCCGTAGCGTGTTTTGAGTCAGAGTTGAGCAGCAGAGAAGCCTGATTCAGAGTCTTTTAAATTAAAAGTGCATTTATGGGGCAAGAGAATTTCTAATTAGAACTGAAGGAGAAAGACATTAATATTTGTTGAGCACATCCTGTCTGCCAGAACACGCCGGTCTGTTTGCTCTTGGACCATCTGTGTAGCACGGGACTGCTTCTGAGAGCATTTATTCTTTTGTAAGCACAGTTCTTCCTTAGACTCGTGTCAACCTTTGCATTCTTTGCTCCCATTGTTTGCGTAGCGTAACATTTATGTCTGATATTTGCTTAGCATACCTCTCCAGTTGTTTCTGAGCTTCATAAAGAGGAGACAGTTCACTGGGAGGCAACACCACTTACTCACATTTTCCTCTGAGTGTTCAGGACCAGAGCTGTGGAGCTGGGCAGTATTTGTGACTGATGAGTCAGCAGTTCTCTGTGAAAAGTGTAGTGAACTGTTAAAAGTGAAACTTGCTGGATAATGTGCCCGTTATTATTAGCCAGGTGGCTGTTTAAATGGTGTTAGAAGGAGGGTGAGTTTCGAAGAGCAGCAGCTGTGCCTAACTCCATACTGAGGATGTGGGCTCGTGGGAACAGCGGTAGAAACGTACACGCGTCTTGCTGGGGTCAGGGACAAAGTGACTCTCCGGGCACATGTTCCCATATCGGAAGGAAATGGCAACTGTGTGTAGGGTGGCCATATAACTTACCATTTAAACTGAGACATTGGGAACAACAGAGTAAGTTAAAACTATCCCAGGCAAACTGGGACCTTAGCTATCAGAGACTAGATCATCCCATTGGGGACAGGCAGTGACAGCCACTTCTTTCAGTAACAGGTAAGTGCCACAGCAGAAGGTATGAATCCTGAGAGCAAGGACATTAATCGGGATGTGCCCCATTAATCCTGAAGTGACTGAACAAAGCAAGGGGCGGGGGTGGTAATTCAAGAAATCTTTGTACTGTGACCTCACCTCACGTAGAATCAGGCTTCTCAGCTAAAGAGCGAGTCACCCATAGAGAAAGCTGAGGGAAACCAGGTCTCTCCTATAAGCACGGCGCTGTGACATCCAGTCGGCATGGGCTCTGCCTGAACACTGAGGCTGACACCTGAACTTGGGAGTCACGCTGGCTGCATCCAGTGTATTGTGAACTCTCCAGTCCAGTGAACAATCCAGAGCGTCTCCAAATCCTGACCTTCTCCTCACGGCTCCCTAAGAGGTGAATTCTTCTGTCCTTCAAATCTCATTGCTTTCTTATTCCTTGGAACTGCTGCAGCCTTTATGACAAACTTTGTGATTGAAAGGGAAATTCATCACTCACCCAGCTAGATGATATCTCTATTTATTTTAGAGATGACTAGGCTGCCAGGTGAACAGAGTTGTATTTCAATAAAAAAAGGGAAGGGACAGTGAATAGTTTCTGCTAAAACAACAATGCCTATAAATAGGTTGCCAAAGGAAAGGGAATGTACAGGCATGGGAAGAGCAAGCCGCTTGAGGAGCAATCACTGAAGAGGTAGAGAGTTGCTTGTGTGTCACGGGGAGACCGGATGGGAAGTTCTCTTGTAGAGCACGCCATTTAACTAGTTCCTGGTTTATAGGGCTTGCTCAAGAGTCCAAGGAGAGAGCTTCAAAGACAGCAGATATTTCCGCAGCAAATCTTCACTGTTAAGTGTGTTTCAAAAAAATCCCACAAGGAACCAACCCCTGTGAAGAGCAGTAGTTAAGAATACAGGAGTCCTCCCTTTAGCGGTGGCTTCACTTTCTGGTTTCAGTACTCATGGTCTGAAAATATTACAGGAAACATTCCAGAAAAGAGCAATGCATAAATGTTAAATGGTGTGCTGTTCTGAGCGGCATGATAAAATCCCGGGCCATTCTTCTCTGTCCCGCCCAGGATGCAAATTGTCCCTTTGTCCTGTGTATTTATGCTATAGACGCTCCCCACAAATTAGTCCTCTCAGTTATCACACCACTGTCACGGCAGCCCAGTGTTTGTGTTCCAGTGACCCTTATTTTACTTACTAATGCCTCCGAGTCATTCACATAACTTTTATTACAGTATATTTTTGTAATTGGTCTATTTTAATATCAGTTACTATTGTTTATCTCTTACTGTACCTGATTTATAAATTATACTCTATCATAGGTGTCTATGTGTAGGAAGAGCATGCTATATACAGAGTTTGGTGCTATCTGCAGTTTCAGGCATCCACTGACGGTCTGAGAACTTATTCCCCACAAATAAGGGAGGAGGATCCTGTACGCTCTTCTGTTGATTTGGAATACAGTATATAGGAGAGCAGCCTTTAAAGAAATTCTTTGGCCATTCAGTTGTAACAACCTGGAATTTCGTCCAATCTGGGCTGGTGGATTTATTTATTCCAGGACACACCTGAAGAAATCAAGCCGTGAAGCATGCATCGCTATAGAGAGGCACTGTGTACTATAGCAGAGGGGTGTAACTTTAGTCAGCTTCAGGAGGCACCCTCTTGGGTGTGGAAAACCTGTCCTCCCATGAATGGAACATTCACTCTGTCCTCATCCCTACTGTGCTAGTCCGGGTCCAGAAGGTGTGAGGTGCGCACACATTTTACCTCTGGAGCTCTATTGTTCCATTCAAATTCTGGTAATTGATGTGAACACAAAGATACAATTAAGAGCTTTATTTTAAAACACCTAAATGTTGTGATACCAATAATGTTTTTTATTTCCTTAAGGTGCCACTTTTGAATGATCACTCATGAAGATAAGGTCAAACTTGTTAGACAGCAAAGAGTCTTTGGACACAACTAATGGAGTTCCAAAGAGCTGACTAGAAGATGAATTACGAAACATTTATATTATGCAAAATGAACTGTTCCTTGGTCAATTTCTCACTTCCCTGACTTCATACAATGGCTCATCCGTATGAAATCAATCACTGATCTAATTTATTACAAGATGGATGTAGGCTATTGAAAAAATCAGATCAAAGTGCTTAGCTGTTTCCATGAGGGAAAAATCAAACAATGAATAATTATGTGTTATTATGTTTGAAAAACAAAAGTGACATAAACAGTATAAATGGAGCTTAATGTGATTGGCAACCATCCTGGCCGTAGTTCAAGGAAACAGGTTGGTGACATTTTCTCTTATAAATAGCACCTTTTTCTAGGGACTCCTTATTTTAGAATCTTCTGAGGACATGAGCTAGAACGCCATCCTCTAACTGCGATGTCTCTCTCCTTAGAAGCATTGTAACTTCCCTGCCTCTTCCTTTTATTACCAAAAAGCAGGTTATATGTTTGTGTTTATTTTCTTTAATGAGGTCCAGCGGGGATTAGCATCTCTTAGGCAGATTTCCTGAGTGAAATATGGTTCTATTTCTTCCCACTGTGGCTGGTATCACTTCACAATATTATTAAGTTGTGAGCAGGCTGCTCGAATCACCATGGAAAATGTTCCAAGTAGCAGGAATTGTAAGTTTCCACATGCATGACATATGTCTCAGGTGACCTACTTACCATAAGTAAGTCTTTCTCATACTTCCTTTGAACTGTGATGAAAAGTAGGCTACAGAAAAGCTCACAGGTACAGCCTGTCAGATCAAATCCCAACCCAGACCTTGATGTTAAAATCCTGAAACAGAGAGGGCTTATTAATTTACATCTGAGGATCGTGAATTCTCAGTGTCCACAAGAAACACAGACTTTTATACTCAGCTTGGCAATAATGAACTATTGCCAAGACAATATAGTCAAATAAATTCCTGTGGGTTAATGTTTAACTAATACATAAAGCTTAAAATGGAAAGAACAACATGGGTCTGAATTGCACAAGTCCACGTATTTGCAGATATTTTCAATTAATATATTGGATAATTTTTTTTGAGATTTGTGAAAACTTGCAGATGAACTGCATCTTCTAGAAAGATAAAAAAATTAAGACAGGTATGTCATGACTGCATAAAATATATGTAGGTAGTAGTTTATTTTTATCATCTGTTACCATAAAATATATACAAATCTATTATAAAAAGTTAAAATTGGTCATGCACACAAACACTTACAGACCATGGTGCCATCTGCAGTCAGAAGAAATGTAAACAAATGTAAAGATAAAATATTAATTCATAATTTCATACAATTGACTGGAGTGCCTACCATACTATTGTAATAATTTGTAGCTACCTCCTGTTGCTATTGAGGTGGCTCAAGTGTTGGGAGTATCTGATTAAAATGCCCTATGATGCTATTCATCTCCACGTGAACAGTTTGTCTCTTCAGTAAATTGCATATCACAGTAAAAAAAAATGATCTCTTGTGGTTCTTGTGTATTTTTCATTGTGTTCAGTGCAAACACCATAAACCTAGAATAACATCATGGGACCCATACAAAATGCCACTAGTGATGCTGGAAGTGCTCCCAAGAAGCCGAGAACAGACATGACATTACAAGAAAAAGCTGAACTGTTTGATATGTAACATAGACTGAAGCCTGCAGCTGCGGTTACCCGCCATTTCCAGATAAATGAATGCAGCGTTAAGGACCAGGGCAAAAAGAGAAAAGGAAATTTATGAAGCCGATTCTGCAGCTTACACCTCACACTCTTTGCAAAATAACTTTTTATGTTGTATTGAAAATACACTTTTTATGTGGGTGCAGGATTGCTATAAGAAAGACATACCTATAAATTCTAAGATGATTCAAGAAAAAGCAAAGTCATTATATGACATCTTACAGCAAAAGGAAGGCGAAGGAGCTAAAGCTGAAGAACTTAATGCCAGCAAAATAGGTTTGATAATTTTAGAAAGAGGCTTGGCTTAAAAAATGTCAAGATAACAGGAGAAGCAGCTTCTACCCACCATGAGGCAGCAGATGAGTTCTCACGAACCGTTAACAAAATCAAGGATGAGAAAGGATGTCTAAACAGGTTTTCAATGAAGACAAAAGTGCCCTATTCTGGGAGAAAAAAAAAAAATGCCACAAAGGACATTTATTAGTAAGGAAGAGAAGAAAATACTAGAATTTAAGGTAGGAAGGGAGAGGATAACTCTGCTATTTTGTGCAAATGCAGTCGGGTTTATTATAAAAACTGCCCTTATCTATAAAGCTCTAACCCCTGAGGCATGAAAGGAAAAGATAAACATCAGCTGCCTGTCTTTTGAAGTTCTTTTGATTTTGGACAACGCTCCTGGCCACCCAGAACCCCACGAGTTCAAAACTGAAGGTGTTGAGGTGGTCTAATTGCCCTCAAACATGTCTCTAATTCAGCCTCTAAATTGGGACAATAAGGACCGTTAAGGCTCATTACACATAGTACTCTTTGGAAAGGATTGTCAATGCAAAGAAAGAGAGCCCCAATAGAGAGAACATAATGAAAGTCTGGAAGGATTATACCAACAAAGATGCCATCCATTGTTGTTATTGAAAAAGCTGTGAGAGTCAACTATAACTATAACTATATACATAGTCAAGGGATGTAAAGTATATAGGGAGTATAGTCATTGGTATTGTATTGTAATAGCTATGCACGGTATCAGATAGGTAGAAGACTTGTTGGGGTTATTTTGTGAGGTATGTAAATGTCTATTATTATGTTGTTTTGCACACCTGAAAGTAATAAAAAAGTTCTTTAAAAATAAAAAAAGCCGTGGAAGCCATCAAGTCGGAAACAGTAAACTCCTGCTTGAGAAAACTTTGTCCAAATGTTGTGCACGACTTCACAAGATTTACAACCGAGCCAATCAAGGAAATCACAGAAGAGATTATGGCTATGACAAAGAAGGTAAGAGGTAAAGGGTTTCAAGACGTGGATCTTGGAGAAATCCAAGAACTCATAGACACCCCACCAGAGGAATTAACAGAAGACAACTTGTGACATGAGTGTTTCTAAACCAGTGCCTGAGGATGAGGAATATGTATAACAGGGATGTCCAACCTTTTGGCTTCCCTGGGCCACACATAAAATGCACTAACACTAACGATAGCTGATCAGCTCAAAAAAATAACTGCAAAAAGTCTTATAATGTTTTAAGAAAGTTTACGAATTTGTGTTGGCTGCATTCAAAACCATCCTGGGCCACATGGGGGTCCGCAGGCTGCAGGTTGGACAAGCTTGATGCAGAAGAACAAAGGCTAGAAAACAAATTGACATTAGATAAACTGGCAAAAGGGTTCTGATTATTTGAGACTGCTTTTGACTTCTTTTACAAGATGGACCCTTTTATAATACAGGCACTGACATTTTGTAGCAAGTGGTGGAAGAAGGATTGGTACTGTATGAAAATACTTTTAAAATGCAGTCATACCTTGGTACTTGACTGCTTTGAAACTTGTTGAATTTGGTACTCGACACATTTTGATGTGAAAACTTTGTCCCAGTACTTGTTGTTTGTTTGGTGTTTGTCATACCTCCTGGAACCAATTAACGGCGAGTACCACTGTAATGAGAAAGTGGAAAAGACCAAATTACAATATATTTCCATGAAGTTACATTGAGTGTGCCTGTATGTTCTTCTAAAGGGTGTCCCAAAAGTCATGCAAGAAGTAATTTTGTACGAAAATTGCGAACTGTAGCTGCCAAACCTTCATTATTTTTAAAATATTGCTCAACAAGAAAACATTGTTCTTTTGTGTAGTGCTCCATTTTTTTTTTTTTTAAGATTTATTTTATTGATTTTTGACAAAGAGAAACAGAGACAGAGAGAGACAGAGAGAAGGGGGAGGGCCCAGAGCAGTCTCCATAGTTGCACATCATTGGTTTTTCCATACAGTTTCACTCCACAGGTGGGCGCAGGGCTGCGCAGGGCAGGAACTGGGCCGGGAGCCTCCCACATAGGTCCCGGCAAGAACTGAAATGGGGGCACACCCCAGCTCAGCGTGTGGGTCCGCATGGGCCGGGGCCGGGATTCGATCCTCAGTCCCCGGGGCTTCAAAGCGAACGCTTAACCTGCTGAGCCATCCCGACTTTCCCTCAATTTTCTTTTTCTTAAGCTTTTGTAAAACAGGTATAACCTTGGTGTCCTGACAACTTTAAACTTTATTATTTTTATTTAGCTGTAATATTTTTAATCCCCAAACAATGCTAGTTTATTAAGAAAAAAGACATTACTTGTAATAAGCAACAGAAAGGAAGAAAAAAAATGTCTAGACTTGTTTACATATATGCACAAATGAGCGCACACATGCACGCATGTGTACATGCAGGCCCACATGATTTCTAACCTTGCCTCTTGTTACTATTTCCTGAATATATGTCCATGTCAATAGATATTTGCCTTCATAGCCATAACAGCAATTAAAAATGATATATTTTTATCACAATATATGCACATAACCCATTATCCTGTTTGGATTCAGGTTGCATCTATCATTTTCTATATGACAGGTAAGTTGATGAGAAATGATCAGTCTTTTAAATTATAAAAACACCGATTTTATGAGAAGATACAGGGCTTTGGGCCCAGATAAAATTTAGTGTGCACCCACTTTTCAAAGTGTGGGATGTTCTAGGAAGAAATGGGTGAATCTAGAGCACAAAGCCTAGGCTGGGGGGGGCCGGAGGTTCATAAAGCCTAGCTCGCTCTCCTGTCCCTGGAGAGTGAAGGCCACCGGAGTGCCATTGTCAAGATGCCCAGTGTCTTCTTTAAGTGCTCCATTTTTAATAACCCTGAACTGTCAGTTGTCACGCTGTCTTTTTTTTCCATTGGCAACACTTTACCGCACAAATGACGCAAAATTCAAATTTTGCGTGAATTTTGGGACACCCTTTATTAATATCTTCTCAAGTAGTGAAATATGAAAAACATAATTCTCCTGAATCTTCTGATCATCCTTATCAGTTGGCTCATCTCCACCTCACTGTGTGAAAACAGGGAGTCTGGCTGCCTGCCTCAGCCCCGGCTTCTCTAAACAAGCCCAACTTTCCATTACAGGCCAGGCCTTTTTTTCTTCTACACTGACCAATCTGCTTTTCCTAATACTGCGATTAGAGGACAAGGATTTTTATCCTTTTTTCATACTCGTAAAGTCCAATGTTCCTCTTTCAGGCCACTGTCCCAAGTGTTCTCATTACAATGAGTGGTTTTATGGACAATTACCTGCCTGGTATCTTTTTCTCTCCCACTGATCTCTAAGCAGGTGCCCCACCCCAAGACATGATAAAGACTATTCCTGTAGTTATAACCCAGGATAGAGTCATTTTTCTCTATTTTTCCTACATCTTTGCTTCATGTCAGGAATATTTTATTTGTTTATTTGTTTATTTTTAGGTGTCAACAACATTTTGAAGAAAACTTTTCTTTGGGGGTTGTAGGTGTATGTGTATGGGTGGAATTGATCTACAGGAAAATAAAAGGTTTTGGCAAACCATCATTATCACTAATGAAACAAAGGATACAACAGGAGGAAAGATATAGATATTATGTGACTGGGTACCTTTTTAATTTTGGAACTTTAAATATTTAACACCATTACCATGTAGTTCATCAGTGACCCTAGAAATTAGATGCTCTCTTCCCCATTCCCCCCACCCCAAAACCCACAACATTCCTAAGAAGACCCCACTGAAATGGAACCAACAAAAAGGAAGTGTTGTATAGTGTCCTAACTTTATGGAACCATGAAATGAAAAAGAATGAAAGCAATTTCAAAATGAAAAGTTGCTTCATCCATTGAGTCATCAAATATTTATCGCCACCCACCTGAAAGCCTCAACTAGAATTCCATCTTTGTCATTTACCAGTTTACTATCTTTGGACAAGTTACTTTGCTCGGTGTGCCTTAATTTCTTCATCTATAAAATGGATATAAACATTAGATCTATGTCACAGTTTTGTCATTAAGAATTAAATACGACAATGCATGCATAGTGTTTACTATCTGACACATCAGTATAATTACTCTGAACCTTAATTTCCTTTTAGCACTGCGGTTCAAGTCCAGTATCTTTGAAGGGCACTGAAACAGTCTTAAAGTGAAACGAATGGACTCAATGAAATTTTACCCAAGTGAATCGTCTATCTCGAAATAGGGGAATTGGGAGACTGACTGATAACCAAGGATTAGCCAGAACCCCAACACAGATAGAGGCAAATGCCCTCCTACTTTTGGTTCCCCCTGGTGCGTTGTATGTATAGCACGCTGAGATGGGCTTCTCAAATTCAAGTTCGCTGTCACGTTTAAGGACACTCCCCTTCCCCTAGGGAGCTGCAGGCCTGTGCCTCTGCCCGCCCGAAACTCCTATCCCCGTTTAGCCTCCAAGGGCCTCCTCGTCTCCGGGGATCCCGCCTGGCTTGCCCCCTCGTGGGTCGGGCTCCCCCGCGCCCTCCCAGCCCCGGGAGCGCCGCTCGCGCCCCGGCGCCGGGCCTCGGCCGGGCCGCCCACTGCGCATGCTCGTCGCCGCGCCGGTCGGGGGTGTCGGCGCCGGACGCGGGGCGGCTCGGCTGGGGAGGCGGCGGTGTGACGCCGGCCACGCAGCGGCGGGAGGGCGCTCATCGGGGCGGCGGCGTCCTGGAGACCCCCGAGAGATGGAAGCGGCGGCGCCGGCGGCGGCCGAGGCGGCGGGGCGCGAGGAGCTAGGTGGGTGCTGCGTGCGGGCAGCGGCGCGGCCCGACGTGGCGCGGGGCTGTGCGCCGAGGCGCGGGCCTGAGCTTGGCCTCGGCCGCGGACGCGAGGGCCGGCGTCCGGGCCGCCGCCCACCCTGCCCCACGCACGCGGCCCGGCCGCGTCGGGGTTCACGTTGCCTGTCTGCAGACAGCGAGAGACGCCGGAGGTTCTTCTTGTTACTGGGGGTGGTGGTTGTCGTCGTCAAAGCCCTGGGTATTGCGGGTTTGGCAGGAGTTTGACTATAAAACCCAGCGCAGTGAACCTCCTGGGGACATTCGGGATGAGCCGAGGCTTGGGAGGTGACTGGCGTACAAGGAAGAGAAGGCCTGAACCTGTGTGGATCGAAGAAAAGGGATTTTTATTTGGGCCCATCTGAGGGTATTGCCCAGATAGCGGCATTCCGGCAGGCACGGACATAGCACCCTAACTTTAGGCAAGCGAGGAGGCGTTCACGGAGGCAGGAGGACAAAGAGCGATGCAGCTGTGCACCAGCGGTTTTACTT
Source organism: Craseonycteris thonglongyai (assembly GCA_004027555.1). Lineage (NCBI taxonomy): Eukaryota > Metazoa > Chordata > Mammalia > Chiroptera > Craseonycteridae > Craseonycteris > Craseonycteris thonglongyai. Next base: position 38,374 of record PVKE010008054.1, read on the forward strand.
GGTTAACATACATTCAAGGAGTAAGTTCTACATCAGTTAGGTGGGGAGAACACACCGATAAGGTAGGGCCATCAAGCACCTGGAGTCAGGAGTCATGGCAGGGGACCTGGAAGCAATTAATTTTACATTTTTATCAGGATGTAGAAAGAACAGGCACTGTCTTCTATACTCATTTATTTTTTTTAATTGGAACTGTTTGAGAGTATACGTGGCCAGCCCTACACAAGGTTTTGGTTAGGAATTTACTGTGTTCCCGGGGTTACTGATCAAGTTGGAGCAGCAGCTTTTAAGACACTGTTTTCTCTGTTTGCGTGTGTGTGTGTTTTGGGGGTGTGGCGCGCTGTGTGTATGTGTCAAGGGCAAGAGTACAAATATAGAACATTGTTTATGGATTCCCTGCTGTCAAAAGGAAAGCAAAAATAAGGATCAGGGTAGTAATATTGTTCCCCCCCTAGTTATATGCACTATATTTAGGAATATTTTAAATATGATGTTAAGTGATTGAAAAAAAGAAGTTGAGCTTTAAAGAAAGAATTTATTATAGTAACTAATTGGTTGGCATTTTTACACTAATGTGCAGGACACTTCAATTTCGTTTCTTTCAAGTCGTAATGGTAGAAATAAACTCAGCATTTTATTGAATGTTTACTGTGGATCACATAGTGTGCTATGTAAGTGCTTTACATGTATGCATCGTCTCCTTTAAACCTCATAACCATGGGGTGAGGTAGATGCTATTATCCCATTTGTAGATAAGTAATTTAAGCTTATTAATGGCAGAACCCAGATATAAGCCCAGGTTTATCTGTTTTAAATTTATTAATAACCCATCTATATCAGGTTGTGGGGAGATGGGCATTCTCATGCATTGCTGCTAAGATCAAAATATATTATATATTTATCCTTAAAAATGCACATATTCTTTGACCCAGCAATTCTACTTTTAGAAATATATCCCAAGGAAATAAATCATGTAACAAATATTTAGATCAAGAGATGTTCATTACATTATTTATAATCGAGAAAAGCTGGTAACTCTCTAAATTTTCAATTAAAGAAAATTATTTAGGTAAATTGTGATATGGCCATGTAGCCATCTACTGAATAACTGTTAAAAGTGATGTGGGAAGATATTTACTATATACATTATTAACAAAAAAGTTTCCAGATTATTTTAATTTTTGAAAATTGCATCCACTCATTAGTTCAACACATTTATTGCGCTTTTCCCATTTGCCAGGGACTTGTTAGGCACTTGAGATACATCCGTGATCAAAACAGATAAAAATTCTTGCTCTCATGGAGCTTATGTTCTGTCTAGTAAGAGGAAGCAGACAGCAAACAGCAAAGATAATAATCAGTTAATTAGATAGTATCTTAGGTGAAAAGTGCTATGGAAAAAGAGAGCAGAGTAAGAGAATTCAGGACTGAGGGTGGAGACTGAGTAGTTGATAGTATTTTATAAAGTGGTCAGGATGGACCTTACTGAAAAGGTGAGATTTGAGTAAAGACTTGGAAGAGGTAAGATATTTAGTGAAGTGGCTATCTGGAGAAAGACCATTCTAGGCAGAAAGAACAGAAATAACAGGGAGGCCAGATCCTGTAGGGTCCTGCAGATCTGAGAGAATGGGGAGGAAATGCAGGGTTTCAGCAGAGGAGTGACATGATCTGACTTAAATTCTAAAAGGATTATACAAGCTGCTGTGTGAAGAATAGACCGTAAGGGGCAAAAGTAGAAGCAGAAGGTATTTCAGCAATTCAGGAGAGCGATTTACATGTTCTTCATAGCAGTATGGGAGTAGCAGTGGGAGTGGAGAGAATGGGTAGACTCTGGGAATATGATTTCCTAACAGATGGGATGAAGGTGAGAGGAGACAAGTTGACCACAGGGACCTGAATATCTAGAAGAATGAAATTGCTGTCAACTGAGATGTTATAGTGGTTTTATAATGTCTCTGATGTTCAGAATATTTTTGATATTTCTCCTCTTAAAGAGGAGAAACTTTTGCTTTGAGTGGTGGGCTGGATTTAGTAACTTGCTTCTAATGAATAGATTATGGTTGAAGTGAAAATACGTGACTTCAGAGCTAGGTCCTAAATGGCATTGGGCCTTGCTCACTTTCTTTTTTGGAATTACTCATTAGGGGGGAAGCCAGCTGTAGTGTTGTGAGGACATTCAGGCAGCCATAAGGAAGGGCCCATGTCACATGGAACTGAGACCTCCAGACAACGGCCATAAATTGTTACACAGCAATAGATAACCAGCACAGATGGGTGAAGCCTCAGAGCAGGTGTGGTGGTGGTGATCAGGATTCCAGTTTGGGGAGTGTTAAGTTTAAGATATCTGTTAGCCATGAACGTGCAGATGTGGAATAGACAATTGGATTATATCTAGAGTTAGAGATCTGGTCTGGAGATATAAATTCAGAAGTCATCAGTATGTAGATACTATTTAAAACTGGGGGACAAATGAGAATGTACAGCAGTGTGTATTTATACTCTAAAATATTCTCAGTGGTAATTTCTGGGGGCAGGGGAGGTAATTTTAATTACAAAATGTTGTTTATCTATATATTTCCTGATTTTCTACAATGACCAAATATTATTTCATTAAAAAAAGAATTTAAAAAATTGTGTATCTATGAGAAAAGTACTGGTAGCAGTGTTAAGATACAAGTTTCCTTAAGCTTTATGAATAGCTTAAAGTATGCATTTCATTTCATAGGCTTTGGGGACTTCTGGAAGGTTTCTTACTCTGCATGTTTTCTTCACCTCAAAACAAAATAGTTGCAGTTCCCATCCTATACAGATAGATAGTAGTTTCTGGATTTAGGTGGCAATATTATGTTATTTTTAAAAAGGAAACTATTTTTACTTTCTTTTAGTTTATCCATTGCCAAAATATAAGTAAATGACTTTCTTTATTTTGTTATTATAAAAGCAGTGCGAGTTTATTACTTTCTTATTTTTTTACATTTTCCAGAAAAAGGTACTCAGGATCCCATTATTCATCTATATTCTTGTTAACTTATTAACATTTTGATATATTTCCTCTTTTGGTTTTAACTTTGAAACATTGTGCTCATCTGTGATTATCCAGCTTTTCCCCATTCAGCTAGGTGAGGACACATTATTTTCTGTTTTACTCAGACTTCAAAACCATATTTTATTGTTGTATTTATTGGGGGTGACCTTGGTTGGTAACAATTACATAGGTTCCAGGTGTACAATGCTACATTACATTATCTATGTATTACATTATGTGCTTACCACCCAGAGTCAGCTCTCTTTCCATCACTATATATTTGGTGCCCCCTCCCTACTTCCCTGCCATCCCACCCACCTACCTTCCCCTTTACCCTCAGGTAACCACCAAACTATTGACAGTGTCCATGAGTTTTTGCTTCTGTTACTTTCAGTTTTATAATCCACCTATAAGTGAGGTCATACGTTTCTTGATTCTTTCAGTATGACTTATTTCGCTTAATAAGATGTTTTTAAGGTTCATCCATGTTGTCACAAATGGCTGTATATTTTATCTTTTCTGGTCGCTGAGTAGTATTTCTTTGTGTACATGTACCACAACTTCTTTATCCAGTCATCTGTCAGAGGACACTTTGGTTGATTCCACGACTTGGCCACTACGAACATTACTGCGATGAACATTGGGGTACATATATCTTTGTGAATTAAGGTTTTCAAGTTTTGGGGGATAGATACCCAGAAGTGGGATTGCTGGGTCATATGGCAATTCCATTGCTAGTTTTTTGAGGAATCTCCGTACTGCCTTCCATAGTGGTTGTACCAGTTTTCATTCCGACCAGCAGTGTATGAGGGTTCCTTTTTGTCCACAGCCTCTCCAGCACTTGTTATCCCTTGTCTTGTTGATCATAGCCATTGTAACAAGTGTGGGATGGTATCTCATTGTGGTTTTAGTACCATATTTTAATGTTACTGTAATACTTTATAAAGTGCATGTGCTGCAGTTAAATTTAGCAATTTCCTATTTGTTGCACATTTGTTTCCAAATTTTCAACATAAATACTGTTTCTGTTACCATCTTTGTGCAGAAATCTTTTACATGTTAGCGTTTCAGAAGTGGAATTACTGGGTGAAAAGGATAAACATTTTTAAGATTTCAATACATATTGCTAAATTAATATGATTTTTCTTAATTTTGACTAAAACTGGAAATTTAGGTTGATTGTAGGTTAGGAATTGAGGTTGAAATAATTAGGCAATATAAAATAGCATGTAAACACTAATTAAAGAATGTAGGCACCATTAATGTGTACATATGATGTATAATGTGTGGTGGCTGACATTATATTTCTCTTGATCGATGCTGCTCTAGTGGCTTTCATGTCCCATGGAGAAGTCCATATACCATCTGTGCTCTGTTACTCAGACATCCTCTCCTACTGCTCTTCCACTTGCTCACTCCTGTCTAGCTACTCTGGCCTCCTGCTATTAAAAAAACCAGGCTTGCTATTAAAAAAAACCAGGCTTTCTGCATCGTCAGAGTCTTTGCCTTTGTTCCTACTGCCTGATGTTCTTCCCCAAGATAACCAACCACCTTGTTCACTTTCACCTCTCATTCAGGTCTTCTTTAAAATCCCATTTTCTCACTGAAGCTTACTTTGACTATCCTGTCTAAAATTACAGGCTCTCTCTTCCATTTCTTCATTTTCTCCTTAGGACTTAACATGCTCTCTGTTTTACTTACCATATTTGTTGTCTCTTTCCTCCATTAGAATTTCAGCTCAGTTTTTTTAACTGAACTGGAGGCCTCACCGCATTCGGGAAGCACACCACAGTTCAGCATATGGGTCTGCACAGGCTGGGGCAGGGATTCGGGATTGTGGTTCTTGACCACACCGATTTGAAAACTTTAATTTTTTGCCTGTTGTACCAAACTCAATGCAGGCTTTGATCATTTCTTTTCAGTTACCTTTGCCAACTTTTTCTTAAATTTAAAATAGTGGATCTCGGGGAAGCCGGGATGGCTCAGTGGGTTAAGCGCTCACTTTGCAGCGCCGGGACCCGAGGATCGAATCCCGGCCCCGGCCCCGCCCCCGCCCTGGCCCGGGCCTCGGCCTGTGGGGACCCATATGCTGAACTGGGGGATTCCCCCAGTTCAGTTCTCTCTCTGTCTCTGTATATATCTCTCTCTGTGTCAAAAACAATAATAAATAAATAAATAAATAAATAAATAAATAAATAAATAAATAAAAAATAGTGGATCTCTAGTATTCTGTCTTCAGCTTTATTCTTCATACAATCTCTGAGGGACCTCTCCTTGCCTTTTGGCCCCGGTTATTTATTACCTACATTCTGATGTAATTCTCAAATCTTCATCTTTATCTCAGAATTATTTCTTTGTCTCCAGACTGTGTTTCTAACCGCTCACTCAATATAGTCTCAAATTTCATGATTAAAAAACTGAACTCATATTTCCTCATTAACATGCTGCTTTTTCTTTCATACATTTATTTATTTATTCATTTGTTGAGCATCTACCGTATTTCATATACTTAGGATATACTAGAAGACAAGTCAAACCTCATTCCTGTCACTCAGTAGAGAATACAGACCCAAGAAATGGATTTTTGTAATCCAATGTCGAAACAGAGGTTAGGTCTGGAAGTTGTAATTCACAGCAGCACCTAGTACAGGAAAGGAATTTGAACATTAGCAAGAGGTGGCCTTGGCAGAATACTGCATCTGGAGGAGAAGGGGATAAAAAGAGCAGTGGAGAGGCTCCTCAGATACCTGGCAGTGATGAGAAAGAAGAAAGTAATGGGGAGAAATTGAAGACTCTGCAAAAAAACAAAACAAAAGAAAACAATAAGAGACATGGTAATTACTTCCTATAACCCCTCATAACTCAACATCATCCATTAAATAAACTGAACTTCACTATGATGATGAAGACAGAGGGGAACACTCCCAAACTGGAATCTCTCTCCATGAAGGGCCTAACAATAGGAAAAATCATAAATAAAGAATAAAGGTGCCCATTGAATTTCAAAGAATTTAAATGAGGTAAGAAAGACATCAGAAATGTTAGAGAGAAACTGGTTTAAATAGAAGACAGGCAAAGAAGATCCAGCATGTAATTGGATTCTCTTAAGTAGAAAAACAAATATTTGAATTAACAACTCTTTAAATCTATAATCCAAGAAAAATTTCACAAATAAGAGAAAATCCAAATCTACCTTATCAAAAAGGCACACAGTGTCTCTGGGAAAATTAACTCAGAACACTCAACCCTAACGCACAGCATGATAAAACCATTAGAGTTTAAAGACAGAGAGAAAAATCTTCAGGACCTTGAGCAAAAAGAATAAATTACAGTGGCTGAGAAAGTCTGGCATCAGATTTCTCAAGAGTGCATACAAAGCAAGGCAGGTGTGGAGCAGCATTTTCAAGAAACTCAAGAATAGCAAGTGATTATAGAAAAGCAGTTTAAAACATGCAAAAGCTCAGAGAATACTGTGCCCATGAACCCTTCCTGAGGAATTTCCTGGAGCAGTGGTTCTCAAAGTGTGGTTCGTAGTTAGCAACATCAGAATCATGTGTGAGCTTGATAGAAATGCATACTTTCTCAGGCTCACTGCAGACCTGCTGAATCAGAAGCTTTGGGTAGAGTACATCAGTCTATGTTTCAGCAGGCCCTACAGGTTATTCTGATACACATTCTGCATATAAGAGAATGAACTTCTTTCAGTCAAGGGATGATTGAGGAAACTTCAGCAGAAGATGCATAGCAAGCATTTAATATACTGATTGTAGATATAAGTCTAAGACATAGGTGGGGACATGATTGGAATAACAATGTAAAGCATATGTATTGCCAAAGTAGAAAGAATACAACTTAAAAAAATGAGAGAATAAGAGACAGGGGAAAAGATAAAAGTAGAATAAGATAATTGATTGTTTATAGGTGATAGGTGGTTTATGGATATTATTTAAAACTGACAAATGAGAGTGAAATAATAAGTAAGAAAAAAAAGAATAAGAGCATCATAAAAGATAGAATGGCAGAGGTAACCAGTAGAATGATTCAACTAAATGCAATAAGATCCTGTGCTGAAAAAATTGCTTGGACAACTTTATTGGAACCACTGATGAAATTGGAATATAGAATGTAGATTAATAAAAGTATTGCATCAGTGTTTAAACTACCTGAATTTGATAACTTAATGTGAATATCCAAAAATAATAATCTTGTACTTCAGACTTTATTAATGCATATCAATCATCTCAATATATTTGAATTTAGTGAATTTTACTGTATAACAAGAGAGACAATGATGACTAATGTCTTTCTCCCTGAAAGGAGAAAAATCATGCTAAAAATAGCTAGATATTAGAGAAGATTTTGATAGTAAAATTTTAAATATTGGAAGTGGGCTTTAGTATTTAAAATATGATCATTTATGTATGTAATATGATTGGAAGCTAAAGCCATGAAAATTCATTTGATTATTTCTTTATATTTCTCATTCCATAATTTTATGAAAATTTACTGTAAACCTTATGTAGTCAAACCAGAAAGTTTTGCATTGAATACTTACTGCTTCTCACTTTATACTGTTTAGTCCAATCAAAATATCCAGAAAATAAGTCTAGTTGTTTCTTTTTAAATAATGTATACCAATATTTGGGGTACCGGTAGTAATGTGAATTAATTTAGGGTGGAAATAGAAAAGTGGCATGTCCTACTTAAAAAAATTTATACCAGCTTTAACTCAGTTTTAAAAATGATAGTGAAGTACTTTGTTTTTCTTTTTGAAGATATGGATGTGATGAGGCCCTTAATAACTGAGCAGAATTTTGATGGAACATCAGATGAAGAACATGAGCAAGAGCTCCTACCTGTTCAGAAGCATTACCAGCTCGATGGTCAAGGGGGTATTTCGTAAGTATTACAGTTCATATGTCTCCTTTCCATTCAGTATGTATTTGTAATCATCTTTTATAGGCAAAGCACTTTACTAGTCACCAAAGAAGATACAAAGATGAATGAAACGTAGTCCCGACCCTCAATGTGTCTATGGTCTATTTGAGAAAGAAGAAATGCATCTAAATTACAGAGCAATGTATAGGGATTACTACAGCGATGACATATATCACGTGCTATGGATCTTCAAGGGAGATTTGATTGAGAAGAATAGAAATTTTGACTGAATAAGGAACATGTACATATATACATAATGGAATACTATTCAGCCACAAGAAAAGACAAGATACTGCCATTTGTGACACGGACGGACTTAAGATCATCAAGCTAAGCTAAATAAGTCAGAAAACATCAAGAACTGTATGACTTCATTCATATGTAGGATATAAAGTTGAAAGGAACAAGGAAACAACTCATGGACACAGACAATAGTTTAGTGGTTACCTGAGTAAGGGGGGAGGGTGGTAGGGGAGAAAGGATGGTAGGGGAGAAATATATGTTGATGGAAGAAGAACTGACTCTGGGTGATGAGCACACAATGCAACACATAGATGATATATTGTAGAATTGTACACCTGGAATTTTACTAACCAATGTCACTCCAATAAATTTAATAAAAAATTTTTTTTAAAGACGTGGCTTCTGAAATGGTTAGGAGTTAGATGGTAGGAGGTAGGTAGGAAACCCTTCTTTATACTGAGTGAGTGGTATGAAATGAAGTCGTGGTGGTTTTAAAACGAACTCTTTTTAAACCTTTTTTATTTTGTCATTAATAGATTTGAGTAAGTTCTTATTCTAATAGTAATGATTAAGCAACGTAAAAATTTTAATTGATCTTAAAAGAATAGTATAAACTGAAAAAATTTTTGTTTGAAAAAATTTTTAAGCAACTATTTTTGTTTCATAAGTTTAAAATTTGTGATGTTTTTCCTAGTTTTATTTATTTTTGGTCAACAGACCTCCTTCAGATGCCTTTTGGAAACTTTTCTTAGGTGAAATCCATTAAAGGAGTTCATGATATCTACAAGTTAATATTTATCTTGTTGGAGGATACACGTACTGTAGTTATAAAGCATGTATGGTTTTTTTTTTAATTCCTGTAAGATTGATCATACATAGATCATAGATCAAATGTTTTTAGTACCATGATTACATACAGTGTCAGTAAATTTCTCTGTTTTACCAGCCTAGCCATCTGTAATCTTCAGCAGTGTTCTGAAAATTATAACAACAAAGAATCTTATGAGAAAATTACCTTTTTTTATTACTTTAATATGTACAAAAATACATTTACTTAAATATTTCATTTAATTTTCATATTAACCCATATATTCCACTTTCAAGCAGCAAAGATAGGACTTGAACCAAATATGACTTCTGGCCCATTTCTAATTGAATGGAAATGTTTTATTCCTTACCTAGGTTAATTTTCAGTTCTCTTTTAATGCTAAAACCATGACTGTGTGATTTTAGTAACTTTTGTTCTAAAGTGTTTAAATCTTACAACTTTTACTTTTCAGATTTGTACAAACTCTTATGCATCTTCTTAAAGGAAATATTGGAACTGGCCTTTTAGGACTTCCACTGGCCATAAAAAATGCAGGCATAGTGGTAAGTCTTTTTTCATTGTAATCTCTAGTTAAGACACAGTTACCAGTTTTAATTTATAGCAAAAATTGCCACAAATTAACATCTGGCCTAGGCAAATAAAACATGGTTAGGTGACAATTAGATGGTAATGTAGCCATTGTGTTGATAAGATTATGTGAACCATGATAATATCTAATAAAAAATGAGGATTATTTACTCTCTTCATTTCTATTTAATTACAATTTATTTTATTTGACAGAGTCTAAAACAGTATTTGGTTTTCTAGGTATGTTACTCTTGGATTTTCAGGGATTTAGGCAATGTACTCATATCACCAAACATTTACAGAACAGATCATTTTTACTGGTAAAATTTTATAGTGTTTTAGATTCAGAATAAAATATGTAGTTTTCAGCTTTAAAGAACAATATTTAAGGAAAGGAATAACAATATCTTTTTAAAACAAAGTATTGTTAGAACCAATTATTGTAATTATAGAGAACCTTGATAGGGAGAATTCACTTTTGAAGTAATGAAATTATATTTAACCTTTTTCTTAACTGACCATTTTTCTGAAAAACTGGTTTAACTATCATCTTTCTCTGCATTTGACTTTATCCACCCTAATTTATAGAAACTTAAAAATGTCTGAATATAAAAACAAAACTGGCAATATTTTGTCTGTGTCTCAGTACTGCAGACATCACTTTAATTTTAGTAATAAATAAAAATTTTTATGTACCACTCTTTTATTTATTTATTTTTTATTATTTTTTTAAATTTATTGTTAAATTTGATGAGGTTACATTGGTTGGTAACAATTAGACAGTTTACAGATGTACAAGTCCACATCACATCATTCATGCATCGTATTATGTGCCCATCA
>PVKE010008055.1:0-48810 GCA_004027555.1 Craseonycteris thonglongyai
CCCCTCCCTTTTTTGTTGAAAGATTTATCTTTATTGTTTTGACAAGAGAGAGAGACAGAGACAGAGAGAGGACTGTACTCATTTTTGTGCCTCTCAAGATTCCCCAGCTGCCGACCCCCAAGCTTGGCCACCTCTGGAATGACAGCCTCCCGGGGGGGTGGGCAGGCTTTGAGGAGACCCCATCACAGCTGCTCAAACAGGAGCCTGCGAGTCTCCAGGTCTGACCTGCCAAGACTCAGGCACCTTAGGACGGCTGCCCTCCACCCATCTCCTCCAGGCAGCGAGGTAAGAAGTGGGGTTGGCTTCCCTAACAGCTACCAGAAGGGGCTGCATAGCAGCCTGGAAGTGCTGGAGAGTTAAACTATGAATCAAGGGACTCCAGGTCAAGAAGCGAAGCCCTACCTTTTGCCACCCCCACCCCTACACTCGATGGAAGGATGAGCCACTGGATTGTATTTCCTTGTGAAGTTGAGGCCCGTTTGGTAAACACAGCACCAGACGTTTCTTTCTTTCCCTTCTTTCCCGCCTTATCTCTCTTTCTCTTTCACTTTTGCAACCCTGGAATTGTACCTTCCAACACAACCAGCCTTAGCAAGTAATCTTTGCCTCAAGTTTTATTATCTAGGGAATTTGGCTAAGACAATGATTAAAAATAAAATCACGTGCTATATCTCCCATCTGGCCTCCAGCCTGCAGTCTATTTTCTTCTTAATAAGAAGGATGAATGGAGAGCTATAATCCCCATGAAGGTTAACTAGAGTTGCTCCAGGGAATTGTCTCTGGGTTGAGAATATGTTTCCTAGATCTCATCTAGCTTTCCAGGTGGTGAGTTTGGTCTTAGCACAACAGGATTGGATAGTGGCTGTTCTTCTCTTGGATTGGTTGCTTCTGCCCAGGTTGGTGAGGTGAAGCAGGACGGCAGAAGAGTAGCAGCTTTCCTGCATGCAGCCTGGCATTTACAAACCCACTTTCTGATCTCCATCTCACTGTGTTCTACGCTATCCTCTGCCCTCTTTGTGTCCTTGTTTCTCATTCTGCATTCACCGAATTCCTGATGTGTACCTGTGTGATAACGCCAGTTCAAAGTAACGTTCAAAATCCTTTTGGTTCAGGAAATGCTGTTTTGTGCAAAATGTGTATCTTTGAATCAGCACCCACAGAATGTCAACTGCTCAAAGCAAGGTGATATTTGGGGACTGGATAAAATAAGACTCTAATGTCACAGGTCTTTCCCAAGCTGAGAAAGAGAAGGAAAGGGACATTTTCATTTCTCTGTTTAATCAGCCAGATAACATGTTATAGAGCGCTGGGGGGGGGTGCACAGAGGCCTTACTCCTCAAGCCGAAGGCAGGCACTGTGTGACCCCTAAAAGAGTACTATGAAGGCAGTTATGTTAATGAGTTAAAAGTCCTCAGAGAAGTTTGCATAGATAATAACAACCTAGACTGAGCTGAGGACAAACAGTGCTTCTGGGATTAAAACTAAACAAACAAAACTCAGGGCTTTGTGACCCTGAGTAAAACTAAGAAGTGAGAGTCGTTTTCATTACCACATGAGATTTAGAATGAGTTTAGAAGGAAATGTCAGACATCAATTATCCAGTGCTCCTGCGATGTTTTCTGTTTGAAATTAATGATTGATTAATGGTATTTAAGGTCCGTGGCTACAGTCAGCTTAATATTGTCAGTGCATAATAAGGTATAAAAATAAATAAAATAGAATTTTTATTTTATGTGTTGATTTACCAATCAAAAGTGTACTTATTTATCAAGTAAAGAATGTGAACAGTTCATAGGAAACGAAATCCAAATAGTCTTTAAATGTACAAAAAAGACTCTCAACCTGACTCTTAATGAAAGAAATGCAAGTTAAAGTTACCATGAGATATTGCTATTCATCGATCAGACTGGCAAAAGGTTTGAGAGTGATGTCTAGCAAAATTATAAATTCATGTACGCTGACCAAACAACTTGACATTTAAAAATGTATCCTACAGACATACTCACATACAAAGTGGATGAATATGTACAAAGCATATTCAACACAGTCATTGCTTGCAATAGCCAAAAGATTATGAATCACCTTAATGTCCATCAATAGGAACACTGGATACGTAAATTATGCTATGTCCCTGCAATGGAATACTATACAGCCATTAAAAAGACAGGGAAAGTTCTATGTTTTCTTATATAAGCCCATTCCAAACTGTGTTCAGTGAAAAATCAAATTGCACTACTGGATGTTTCATCTGCTACAATTATGTACTAATAACATCAATTATATTAAATGTATATACTAGATGCATAGACTCTCTCTTTGTGGGGGATACTAAAAAAACTACATCACAGTGCCTGGTTCTAGAGAGAGAAACTAGGTGGCTTGTGACTTTAGCCACCTAGTTTAAAGAAAAAGTCTTATAGAGACTTTTATTCTATACCACTTCTTTCCTTTTGAATGTTATTCCATGCACAAGTGTCACCTATACAAACATAACTCCATAATGCTTTATTTTTTTAAAGACAAAAAAAACAAATAATATATGTAGACATTTGAAAATGGGCTTTTATCTAATTTATGGGAAAATTGTATTCTGCAGTTTCAAGTCACCTGGTAGCAGCATACATATTTTTGTTGTTGTTGGTTTGGTTTCAATAGACTTTATTTTATTTTTAAAGATTTACTTTATTGTTTGAGAGAAGAGAGAGACACAGACAGACAGAGAGAAGGGAGAGGGCCCAGAGTAGTCTCCATAGTTGCACATCATTAGTTGTGACATGATTTCACTCCACACATGTGGATGTGGACCACACAGGGCAAGAACCAAACTGGGAGCCTCCCACATGGGAGGCAAGAACCTTCACTGCCATCCCAGTGGTTACCAGTTGCACTGCAGTTCAGCATATGGGTTTGCATGGGCTGGGACTCAAATCCTGTACCTTGCAGTTGCAAGACAAGTGCTCAACCTGTTGAGCTAGCTCTGCATCCCCAAGACTTTATTTTAGAGGAGCTTTAGGTTAACAGCAAAATGGAGCCGTAAATACAGGCATGTCCCATACACCCTGTCTCCACACACACACAGCCTCTGGTTTACCAACTTCCCTCACTGGAGTGGTACATTTGTCACAATTGATGACCCTACATTGATACATTATTATTAGCCACAGTCCCCAATCTACATAAAGGCTTGTTCTTGGGGGTGTATAGTCTAAGGATTTTAACAAATGTATAATAACATGTACGTACCATTACAGTACCATGTAGAATAGTTCTGCTAAAAATGCTCTGCGCTCTACCAATTCATCTCTCCCTCCTACCCATCAACCCCTGGCAATCACTGATCTTTTTCCTGTCTCCATAGTGTTGCCTTTTCCAGAACGTCACATGTAGGATTCATTCAGTATGTAGCCTTTTCAGATTGGCTTCTTTCATGTAGCAATACGCACTTAAGCTTCCTCCATGCATTTTATGGCTAGAGAGCTTCTTTCTTTTTGGTGCTGAATAATATCCCACTGTCCGCATATACCGCAGTTTATTTATGCGTTCATGGACTGAAGGACATCTTGGTTGCTTCCAAGTTTTGGCAATTATAAATAAAGCTTTTATAAACATCCATGTGCAGGTTCTCATGTGGACATGTTTTCACCTCCTTTGGGTAAATACCAAGGCACATGATTGCTAGAGTGTATGATAAGGGTGTGTTTTGTTTTATAAATTGAAAACTGTCTTTCTTCCACTGTGGTTGTACCATTTTGCATTTATTGTCAATGTTTCAGATTTGGGCCATTCCAATAGGTAGGCAATGGTATGCCATTGTTTTAATTTGCACTTCTCGGATGACATAGGACATGGAGCATCTTTTCATAAGCATCTGTGTATCTTCTTTGGTGAGGCATCCATTAAGGTCTCTGGTCTATTTTTAAATCAAGTTGTTCATTTTCTTATTGGTGAGTTTGAAGAGCTGTTTAGGTTGGCTAATAGTCCTTTATCAGATGAGTCTTTTGCAAATATTTTCTCCCTGTCTGTGGCTTACACTTAAAAAAAAAAGTGAATAAGTCACTTTGAAAGATTGAATCAGAAATTAGAATGATCAGATGGCACATCACGTTATTAATAAATGGATGAATCTTTATTACTTCCCTTTATAATGGAAGCTTTGTTCTCAGTGCAGCCATGAGTCTAGTTATTTTCCTGGAGTTCTTTGCAGTGAAGAAGTTAAGCAGTAATGGATGAGTACAGGCAAATGCAGGCTGTAATGCTGTGATATTTAAACTGCCCTTTAAATAAAAAATAATTTGTTTAAGGATTAAAAAGGCTTATCCTTCTGTAATTTATAATCTCCCAGTTACTCTCTGACAAATTCCACCAGTAAGTTATCCAAGAAATGCCTAAGAAAGAACAAATGAATCAGAATAATGTACTGTACCAGAGCAACTATTTCCATTTGAAGAACTAATCACTTATCACTTACATAAATGTACCTCATTATCTCCTTTTTATGTGCTTCTGACATGTCTCTTTATTAAGTATCATCCTATAACCATTCAGTTCTCGGCTATAAAATGAAGTATGTGGAGTTCCTCACTCGAAGTCCAAGTTGTCCCATCCTGGGATGGAAGGACTGTCAGTTATCCAACACCACTGTCCTTTTCAATCTTGAACTTCAATGCTGCCCTAATAGCACAGTGAATGCTGCCTTTGTAACATTCTCTCTCAGGTCGCTGTCCCCACCTGTTAGCATGTGATTTATCTTTTTATCCCTCAGAACATCTTGCACCAACTCAACCAATATGTTGAGTGTGGATTACTTTTAAAAAGTAGAAGACAAAGTCCCTTGGGGAAAATTTAAATCCCTTTCTGTCTGTAGTGCACTATGTCATAGATGCCCAGGACGCTTTCTCAGAAAGAGGAGAGAATACTGATGGGGTCCTGGGCCTATTCAAGGGAGACCTCTTTTTCAGAAAAGGCCAGGCAGCAGATGGAAAAAGACAACCAGGTATCCCTAGTTATAAGGACAGACTCCAAGACCCAACCCTCAAGTACTACCTGAAAGCATTCTGCCCAACTCTTAAATGACCATGTTTAATTCTTTCTACAACTGTGGGACACCCCCCTTCCATTTTAGCAGTAGGAGTAATAGCGGTAACACACCTTACACATTTGTTTGTAATAAAAAACAGCAGAGAAGAGATGCCAGGATTTCTGGCCCAGGCCCGAGCAAACACATAGGCTGAATTGTGGCACAACTGGTAAACATTGGGATGGCTCATCGGTGAAGGTTCTCACCTCCCAGGCAGGAGGCCCCCAGTTCGGTTCCTGCTCCGAGCAGCCCCACATCCACCTGTGTGGAATGAAACCATGTCACAACTAATGATGTCCAACTATGGAGATGGCTCTGGGCCCTCCCCCTTCTCTCTCTCTCTCATTTTCTCTCAAACAATAAAATAAATCTCAACAAAAACAAACAAACCAAAAACAATGGGGAAACAGGTCTTCTTTTACAAAAATCTCACTTCATGGAAGAGTGTAACCGAGCCTGTTACAATGACATTTTCATCTGAAGGGCGATGGATCCTCGAATTAAAAAGGCCACTTCTGGGGTAGCAAGCACTGAACTTCAGTAGAAGCTTCCATTCGAAGAGTAGTCGGATGCTTTGACTCAACTTCAACTTTTCTGTAGGTCTGAAATTTGTATATTAAAAAGGTAGAGGCAGAGGCAATTACAGAGGTAATTACACAACTGGCATTTAGAATAGCATTCCCTTGCTTTCCTGGCTGCAGTTACAAAGATCTCTCAGTACCTCCCCGTGTGAAGGAAGATAAGTATTTTGTCGTCTTCTATTAATAGGGAGGGATCCTGAGTCACTTGAGGCCTAAGCGATTTCTCCTAGCCCCAAACATCAGAGGAATGAAACAAAGCAGGATGATTCGGGCACAATTTGAGGAACAGGACAATTGTGGCGGGCTAGCGTGATTTTCCTCGACAGTGGCCACTGCTTCCTCCTTGGCTTTTCCGCCCTCCATACCTCTTTTTCCTCCAGTCTGTTCAGCCCTTTGTTCTCAAAATCATATTCTGAAATCATGTCACACCCTTGTACAGATCTCTTTGATGACATTTCAATGCTGAAAGAAAAAATCCAGAGGGTGCTGGGATAGCTCAGCAGTTGAGCACTTGCCTTGCAATCACAAGGTCTGGGGTTCGATTCCCAGCTCTGGCCTGTGCAGCCCCATCTGCTTGCCTCCAAACCTTTGCACATGCTGCCTTTCTTCTCCTACCTCTCTGGGATGGGGAAAAGGGAGGGAGAAGTCGGTCTATCCACAGGGATCTACCTTTGGGACCCTTTCCAACACCCAAGGTTGATGAACCATTTCGTGCACTGGTTCCTACAGCACTTCCTTTCTATTGCAATTACTGTACTACATTTGGTTTACATTCTAGCCACCCAGGCAGGTGTCTAACCTCAATCAAACTTATTTTTCTGTGACAGCAGGACTTCTCTATGTCCACGCAATCATTTTAGTTCTAGGCACACAAGGAGTGCTCAATACGTGCTCGATGCTGTTATCAGGAGATTTCCTGGGATGCTGGGATGGCTCAGAGGGTTGAGTGCTTGCCCTGGGGTCCAAGGATCAAATCCAGCCTGCACGGACTTATATGCTGAACTGGGGCGTGGCCCCAGTTCCGTTCTCGCTGGGGCGAGTGTCCCATGTGGAAGGCCCCTGGTTTGGCCCCCGCCCTGGGTGTACTTCCCATGTAAGAGGCCCCCAGCTTGCAGGGATGTGCATCCCATACAGGAGGCCCCCAGCCCAGTTCCTGCCCTGCACAGCCCTGTGCCCACCCATGGAATGAAATTATATCAAAAACTGATGATGTGCAACTATGGAGACTGCTCTGCGCCCTCCCCCTTCTCTCTGTCTCTCTCTCTCTCTCTGTGTCAAAAATAATAAAAATAAATTTTTCTTAAAAAAGGAAGAGAGAGAGAGACTTCCTTTAGGCAGACGGAGTCAGAGCATGTACCAGTGCAAGAGTTGAGCTTTCAGGGACAAACAGCTCGCTTTGATCTCACATTGCATTTTTCCGGTAGGAAGTGGGTGCTGCTATCTGTGGGTAGAGTGTACTCATGGATTCATCCTTCCAGCTGACCTTCAGGAAAACTTCTATATGTGACCAGAGCTGGGGGGTGAGGAACCTGGCTCTCTGGGATATTCTGAGTTCTCAAAGTGTGGTCCACCTGTATGACCCACTGCTGGCAGCTGGACTAACAGACAGGGGCCCAAACCCCGCCCTGGGCTCCTGTCTAGACCGTATGAATCAGAGTCCCCAAGCAGGAGGCTAGAGTATAGGTGATGAGTAAGTGCTTCAAGGTGTTTTAAACGTTTCATGTCCAGACCCAGATGTCTGGCTAGAAACCTCTCATCACCGAGCAAGGGAGACAAGGGTTGTGAATCCTTCTAGGCCAATGGCTCTCAGCCCTGGTTGCCTATCATAATTCCCTGGGGAGCTCTTGAGATCTGCCAATGCCTGGGACCCCCACCCTACGTAACTTAGGTCAGAGTTAGAGGAGGTGGGACTTGTGTTTCTCCGTTTCTCAAAAGCGCCGTATCTGAGCCAAGTTACCTGTTGGATAGACATCAAATTCTTTTGATAGAAATCAGAGGCCTCCTGTGGTTGGAGCCTCCGGATTTAGGTTACTCTCGCTATAAAAATAAATCTCATACCAAATTTAACCGGATGAAAAAAATTGTCTTAGCAAGTACACACAGTCGTACAAACTGTGTCCTTCTTTCTGTCCTCAATGCTTTGATGGACCACACTTTCCACCGAAGGACCATGTGGAAGGAAGGGTAGCAGCACTGCAAAATAAAACCCTGCAGGTTGGGGGGATCTCACTGGGGGCAGGATCCAAGGTGGAGCGAAGGGTCAGAGGCTCCGGGCGGGAGGCTATGCGGTTACATACACCGCTGGGCTGGCTGGCTTTTCATTCTGGGTCACGAGTACCCCCGATTTCAGCAACAGAAATAACAAAGAGATAAAATAATAATAAAAGTAATAAATAATTTTAACACCCTTTATTCTAAATTAAACAAAGAAACAAACAAAATCCCACTGGTCACCAAGTCCAGTCTCAGGTATTGATTCATGTTAAAGAATGTCACAGCTAATTATTCATCCCTAAAGCATTAGCTACTAGGATAGTTATATTGTATTCCTTGCAATTATCACACAGGCAATATAACATAAGGACAGAGAGAGCCGGTTCTAAAGGCTTTTTCCCTGAGGAACTGGTTAAGTGAGCAGGGAGAGAGGAAACAAGAAGGAGAGGCATGATCTAGCAAGGGTTTAGACTTTTGGAGTTTGGGTAAATCATCTAAAACTATGTCTCAACTAATGTTGTACAACTGCTCTGGGTCCTCCCCCTTCTTTCTCTTGGTCTCTTTTTCTCTTCTCAAACAAAATAGAGAGAAAGAAAGAGAGACAGATAGACAGACTGAAAGAAAGAGAGAGAGAGAAAGAGAGAAAGAAAGAAAAAGAATCTGAAATTTCTGGTGGATCCAGAAAAACCTGATGGGAACATACAAAAGATGCACATTTGTCAGGCACTTAATAAAAATGACCTTGGAATCAATGACCTTGCACAAAAATTGCTATAGGAACTGCCCTGAGCAGGTGGCCTATTTACTTCAGGCTACTGTGTAGCCTCCAGCAAGCTGCCTTCACTGGTGTATGGAAGATTCCTTCCAGTCCCAAGAGCCTGGTTTGCAGGCCCAAGCTCTGACCCCTCGCTTCCTTTTTCAGCCTTCTGAAAAGCTCCTGCTGGGGACTAATTCAGAGGAAGGAAGGCATTTCTCAGAGGGTGAGACCTGGGAGATGCAGGAGATCTTAAATGCTTGCGGATGTATTGGGGTACTCCCATCAGCCCCAGGGACCCCAGATCACTGACAGGGTAACATCGCTGGGGCCAGTAGACTCCCAATTCCCCTTTAGCGGAACATGCTGTCCACAGGGATGGCCAAGAGCCAGCAGTGATGAAGGGGCAAAGCTGCTGCTGCTGGGAAATCAGTGTTCTCAGTGCCCCTGATTTATTGGGGTCTCTTTGCACACTGAGAAATTGTGATTTCTGAGCTGCTTTTACTAGCCACTAAGAGAGGAGGTAAAGCGATCTACTCTGTTCTTTAAGAGTTTCTTTTCAAAATGTTATATGGATTATTTTTCTGTTTCTGAGAACAAAGCTGACACTATAGTGATTTCCACTATATAATCCCTTTTCAGCAAGATCAAGAAACATTTATTTATGAAGATGTGTGTATACAGTAAAAACAGTGTGGTGTGTGTATACAGTAAAAACAGCTAACGCTCAATGAAGTATTGTTTCAAGACAGTTCCTACCTCTTTACAAACATAAATCATTGATTGCAATAGCCCTGTGATATGCTATGGCTATTTTACAGGCAAGGAAACTGAGACATCAGGAGATTATGCAGTCATGTGGCTAGAGAGAGGAGAACCCAAGGTCGGATTCCAGAACTCCCAGTTGTGACCAGGAAGATAAAATGTAGCCAATCATGTGGAAGCTGCCATTTCTAACAGCTCAAATTCATAGTAGGCTGCAGGAAATCATGCTTGAGGGCCACACTTACTGAGGAGGAAGCAGAATGCACTAGAGGCTTCAAAGAGACTGAGATGTGAGTCTGGATTCCAGGGTAATTACCTGACATTTAAACCCAGCCTTCCCAACTACAAACCTGTGGTAAGAGTATAGATCTGCTTGGCAGTTACCATGCTCGTTAGATTTCACACGTGCAAAGCTTGGCACAGAATAGTTTGTAGCTATTACGTTGTTATTTTCATGGTATACCCAATTATAACGTTTGTAATGAACTCATCACATGGCCTGACACAGGATTGCTTAGACTGGAGTTTGTAGGCCTCTGGGGTCCCACCCACATACGATGCTTGAATCAGTAAGTTCTTACTTGTGATCAACCGAACTGAAGCATTCCTTGCATGGTGGACACTCATAGTCATCTCCACTGACGGCTGAGGCTGGAGGAGAGTCCCTACTTAGAAAAAGGGTTAGCTCTCTTTCACAACAGCTATTTGTACTGCTCACACCTGAGTAAATAAAGGAACACAAGATGAGGAGGAAAGTCACCAGGGGAAACATGGCCCACACAAGGAGACACAAGGCAGATGTCTTGTGTGTAGCTGCAGCATGGCTAATGCCCAGGACACTACGCTACACACATGGTGCTTCCTGGCATGACCAGGGAGGTTTCTGGAAAGATGAAGACATATAGTCCCTCCCCTCCCTGGAAGGCAATGTAAGCCTAGTTTCCCACTAAGGATCATCCCTGGGGCTTAGGAAATAGCACAATGGGAAGCAAGGTGCCAAAGTCTGTAACCCTTTGCCCCCCTAAATATAGGTTAGGGAGCTGGGCTATACTTCAGAGATGCTGACTTCCTGAGGATTTCTTACAGATATAACAACATTTACATATGTTTTTACATTTCCTCCTTTGTAGGGGGGAAAAAAGGATCAGAGGGAAGAATCAATGAATCCATGAATGTTTTCCTCACAGGAAGGAAAGCAACTAAAGCATCTGAAAGAAGAGAAAAAAAAAAATCACCACTGTTATCTTTAAAGTTTCTTGTTAAAGACTTCCAAAGAATATTTTAGATGAAGTCCCTAAGGGATCCTGAATGTAAATGCATGTGCATTCCATTAGGTGATGGAAAAGAGAAACACAAGAAAGATGACAAAGGCCCTAATTTTTAAAAGCTTAGCTTGATGGCGGCCAAGGTCTGAATGACACTGGAGTTCGCCTTTTCCTTCAGGTTGTTATCATTCCCCCGTAAGGTGTGAGTGGATGTGGTTTATAGAAAGCCCCCTCAATGCAGCTGTGGATGTGCGACTGGCACTGGCCGGCCAGCTGACTGTCAGTCACTCTCTTCCTGCCTTTGCCCCACTCCCACATTTTCGGGGACATCATTAAGACCCTGTGCCCCTCTCCCACCCCCCACTCCATATGTCCTTTATTCAAAGTTAGACTATTTCAAATCTATTTCTCCCATGCAGTTAACTACTCTTGCCGTTCAGCTGTTCTGATAAGCCAGTTACGTGGAGGGGCCTCTAAAAGTGAATCTTGACTAAGCCACAAGACTGCATTTTAACCCAGACCTTCCAAAACACTCCCTGTTCGCTGGAAATCTGTTTTAACTATTTTCACACGATGCATTCATAAATGCCACTGCGTTCAGAGTGACTACTCCAAGATTAAAATGTAATGCTAACCCTTTCAGGTCTTGTAAATCTCAAGTTTTCTCAAATGCAGGAAAATTCCTGCAAAGTTGCAATGTTTCTCCAATAGCCAACCAAATATTTGTAACCGAAAGACTGTGGTGAACACTCCTGTGAATCGGGATCTCTGAAATCGCTTCCTTGCGCTTAGACACAGCCCTTTACATATACATGGTGCCTCAGCAGGGAGCTGGAGCCCCTGTGAGTGAGGAAGCCTGCCATGCTTCCAGTGGCTAGAACTCGCCTGAGTTTTTCCTGGGAGCTGGGGTGACAGGGCCAGGATGAGACTGAAAGCAGGATCATCAGCAACAGCAAGTCAGCTTGGTGCAGGAGTGAAGCAGTGATTTTTAAAACACCTTCTTTCGAGTCCCTATATCGTGCGCCACCTCGATTGCCTCAAATCCTCAGTCCTTTGAGGTATAGGTAAAATGAATTCCAATTTTACACACTGCTGAATTCATTTCCTGGCTTTATTGTTTCCGCATAGCACGTTCGTTCTCTAATATGCTGTTTTATTAAGGCTTTTGTTGACTGTCCTCACTAGGATAGAAGGTCTGAGAAGGCAGCTATGCTGGTTTTATTCACTGCTGCTTTCTTGAAACCTACAATAAATGAGTGAATGAATGCATGAATGGAGGCACAGAGGGGCTAGTAACTGCTCTCCGCCAGATGACAGGCGAGTGACAGCTAAGATCTGAATCCAGGCCCATGTGCTTGGCTGACATACCAGATAAGTCATGGCAGTTGTGAGGATCTAAGGCATACTCTTAAGGATGAAAGATATGCAACATTTATTGAATGGTTAACTGCTGCAGAGGTGTGTGCAGTCCAAGAAAAACACAAGATGTAAAAGGAGCAGGAAAAGAAGCCTAACTTGTGGTGCTTGACATCGGTGGGGAGGGTACAACGGAATATAAGAAGCTGGTGGTCAAAATTCAAAACGCACACTTTAATCCTTCAAATTCCGGTGGTGTGGCCTCTATAATGTGGTTTATCCTTAAAGGTCTGGCCTCAAATCCTGACCCCACCACTTGCTACTATTGTGTGTCCTTAGGCAAATTCCTTAATCTCTGTGAATGGGGATAATTTACATGGGTTTTCTGAAGACTGACCAAAATTTTGCATACGAACACAAATAAAGACCATGCCTACCATGTAGTAAATGCCCAATAATGTATTACTTCCATTAGATTCCTTTGGTGTGGTTAGAGAACAAGGTGTTAAAAAAAGGACGCCTTAGGAGAGTGGACCCAAACTGTGGGGCCATGGACTATTCAATACCAGTCCATGGGCTGTTAGGCACCAGGCCACACAGTAGGTGAGTGGTAGGTACGCAAGCGAAGCTTCATCCGTAGAAGCTTCATCTGTAGTTACAGCCGCTCCCCATCACTGTCTGAGCTCCGCCTCCTGTCAGATCAGCAGCGGCATTAGATTCTCATAGGAGCAGGGACCCTGTTGCGAACTGCGCATGTGAGGGATCTAGGTTGTGGCTCCTTATGAGAATCTGATGGCTGATGATCTGAGGTGGAGCTGAGGCGGTGATGCTAGTGCTGGGGAGCGGCTGCTAATACAGACGCACATGAGCAGAGAGGTTTGACTGCACAGAGACCATCATAAATCCATTACTTACAGACTCAGATCAAAACCGTCTCAATGAGTGGCAAGTAACACACTGCATCTGGTGGCAGGCTTTATAGCGCCAAGTGAATTGATGTGCTTCAATTGTACAGCTACATCTGGTGGCAGTCTTTAAGTCAGAGTCTTATCCTTATTTTAGTCGGAGAATGGCCCACCCATTATTTTGTTTACCACTTCCATCCGCGCCTCTTTCCTGCCCTGCGCACTTGTCTCAGATGGGACAGGCTCTCATTGATTCTGCATGATGGTGAGTTGTACAATTATTTTACACATATTACAATGTAACCATAATAGAAATAAAGTGCCCGGTAAATGTAATGCACTTGAATCATCCCAAAACCATCTCCCTTTCCCATCCGTGAAAAATTCTTTCAGGAAACCAATCCCTGATGTCAAAGGTTGGGGACCGCTGGGTTAGGGAGAAATTAGAAAGGTAACCAGGTACTTCCTGTCTGCTAATGTGTTAAAAGATTTTGATCCAAGTTTCTAAACAGCACCTGCTTTGCTTGACAGCTGAGTTGGGATGATTTAAACTGCTTAGGGCAGTTTTAATGGACTTCTCTGTAGTCTAGTGAGTTCCATGAGGTGTTAGGCAGCCTTCAAAGGGTGTCTCTGGGATGGAAAGGATTCAGGCCATGGGGCAGGTTCCGCATTCAGAACGATAAAAATAATATCAAGAGCTAATCGCATGCCACCATGTTAGGGTCTTTCACTTTACCCATTCAATTATCGCAGGTGTTTTTATTTTATCATCTTCATTCTGCCAATGTGGAAGACTGTGGTTTAGGACAGATCAGTTAACCATGTGTAGGAAGCGATAGGGGCACAATTGAAACCGGGGCCACCCCAACGCGGAGGCCCTTTACACCTCATGGCTTAGGACCCAGTGGCCAGAATGTCATTTTACAAAATGCGCCAAGAAGGACCCACAGTCCGTTGCCACGGGGTTTAGAAACATGGGTCAAGCTAAATATTTTTATGTTCAGATTAGTGAAGTGTTGGGATTATCCTCCCCAATTGACGCTCAGGTTCAGGTAACTGCGCTTTTAAAACAGTTAAGTAGAAACCAATTTCCCTCACTGCCTCGTGTGTGGGAGGTCCAGGGCTGAACATTTTTGCTCTTCTGGCTTCCGCAGCCGGCGACCCGCATCGCTCCCCTCCTCGCCTCCTGGGCCCACTGACTGAAATGTGTTGAGGTGGGAACGTACCAGGCGGGGGCGGATCGGAGGCATCCACAGCAGCGAAGGCTTCCACCAGCTGGAACTGGATGATAGCCAGTAAAATAAGGGAATTTTGTTCCAAGGCATGCCCAAAAAAGGAGCGGGGAGCGCAGCGCGGCAACCCCCACCCTCGTGGAACACGCTCCTCCAGGGCGGCCTGCCTGCAGCAAAGCTCCAAAATTGGCAACCTGGGCTTCACAGCCGCCTTTTTTTAGCCTACATTCCCCAAATCATGGAAGAGGCGGGTGCCTTAAAAAATGCAAATTGCAGCGGGGGCGTCGGCAGGCAGGCCCGTGAGTGCGGGGAGTCTGGCTAGGGGAGACCCCGCGACCTCAGGTGCCCTCTGCTACACCCGCCCTGGGCGCGGAGCCGCCGCTCCCGCCGCGCCGCGCCGCTGCCCCCGCTTCCGCCGCCCCGGCGGCTGCAGGACAATGCGCGGCCTCTTTTTCCGCTGGGGGTTCGGGAGGGGAGGCCGGATCGGGGCCCGCGCCTTCCGGCCGCAGCCTCCCACCCCGCCCCGCCCCACCCCCAGCGGCGCGCCGGCCGCACACAGGTGGTTTTCCGCTCGGGAGGGGCAGGCCCCGGCGCTTCGCTGGAACAATGGAGCTCGGCGCGCCGGCAACGCGCCTCCCGGTCGCCGAGGCCCCGGCCGGGCCACGCCTCCATCCGGCCCCCCCGCCCGCCCTGCGCCCCGGCGCCTCCGCGCCTCCGCGGAGCTCGGCTCGCTGGCCAGGCCAGCACCTCCCCGATTACCTGCTGGCTCTGCTGAGAGGCGGGAACGTTCCCCGGAACTCCCGGCAGAGTGGGAGCCAGAGTGGCCCGGCAGGCCCTGCTCTCCCCTCACCCGCCCTGGGAGCCCAGTTTCGCACTCAGCCCCCTCCTCGTCCGCGGGGTCCCCCAGAGCCCCGAGCCCGCTAAAGGAGCGGGCAGGCGGGGGCGGCGCGGTGCTGGCAAGGAGTGCAGAGCGCCTGGCGACTCGCGGGGGAGGAGGCTGCTGCTCAGGCCGGGAAGGCAGTAGCCCGGCACGGGGTGGGGTGGAGAAGGCTCCCCTCTGACATGCCTCCCTTGTCTGCAATAATTGCCAAGTCGGCCTGAGCCCCGCAGTCTGCAGGCCTGGTGGGGGCACTTCCCCGTGCTTCGACGCTGGTGGGGACAGCCGGCCGGCTCCGCACGACCTAGTGCACGCACACGGCAGCCCCACCATACCGGCTCCCCTGACGGAAGCCGAGCTCGCTGCCGAGAGCGACCCCCACCCCCAGCGCGCGATGGGAGACGCGGGTGGGCTGGGCTTGGATCCCCGGGACAAAGGCTCCTAACGCCACTGGAAAGGAATAAAAGCATCGGAGTTTGTTTCTGCAGTCTGCACTGCTTAAAAAACAATTAAAATTACTTTCTTTTATCTGAACTACAGGCATGTTTGTTTGCTTGCTTTAAAATGTTTCAACAGAATCCTGGTTTGTCTCGAAAGAGGTTGAATTCGCATTTAACACTTCATCGGTCACTAAAGCCCAGACGGCCCAGCAGCCCCAACACAACCTCGACTGAAAGAACATCAGAGCAAACAGACTTGGGCTTTTAAAACCGGCAAACAAGTGCCACACCGCCTAAAGGAGGGCAGGAGCGGGGGGAGGGGGAATTGGGAGTTTGCGGCTAACTCCAGTCCAAGAGTTTAAAGGGAGAGAAAAGTCAGCACAAGTTTCCCTAAAGATAGCTTGCAAGCACAGGCGTCACGAACTAGGGCTTTTGTGCCTGCTAATTGCACTATTTGTGCGCAAAAGTTCCGACGCGAAGTGTGAACTCTCAACAGAAGGAAACATGAGACGACTGAAGTGCCCTGGTTTATGTGCCCGGCTCGGTCGCCGCCTCCTCTCCTTTCTCCTTCCTCCCGCCGAGCCCGCTGTTGCAGCCTGTTTGCACTGGGGCTTATCCGGAGCGGAAATTCCTTTCCGTTTTTGTGAATGACAAACTCATTAACAATTCATCAACACAACCTGTTCCAGCCGGCCCGTCGCCACGGTAACAGCCCCTTCCGCAGCGCGCTGATTGGCTGGCCCGGAGAATGTATCCATTGAGACGCTCGCTGTTTGTATCCATTGAGGATCTGCCTTGTGCAGGGGGTGTGCGAGCACTGAGTCTAAAGGAGTGAGAGCAAACCGGAGCTTGAATAATCCGAGGAGAAAGACGCCTGGGTGGATTGGAGGTGCAGCCTCGGAGGGAGGGATTAGGAGCCGCTGGACTTCTTTTTACCCTCCCCTGCCAGTAGCAGGGAGTCCGAATTAATTGGATTTCATTCACCGGGGAGGAACAGAACTGTCCGGGCAGCTTCATTCAGAGAGATTCATTGACACTGAGAGCGAGCGGTTGCTGCTCCCGGCTGCAGAGGGAACCGCCGGCTTCACTCGGGTCTAGCCTTCCCCAGCCGCTAACCCGGTTCGGGAAGGGCGAGGTGGAACTGCACCCCGCTCGGTGAGCGGCGGTCTTCGCGCGGTGTGCTCGGCCGATGCCTGCCCCGAGGGGCGTCTGCTAGGCACCCCGCTCTCTCGCGCAGCTCGACCCCCATGATAGATACGCTCAGACCCGTGCCCTTCGCGTCGGAAATGGCGATCAGCAAGTCGGTGGCGTGGCTCAACGAGCAGCTGGAGCTGGGTAACGAGCGGCTGCTGCTGATGGACTGCCGGCCGCAGGAGCTGTACGAGTCGTCGCACATCGAGTCGGCCATCAACGTGGCCATCCCGGGCATCATGCTGCGGCGCCTGCAGAAGGGCAACCTGCCCGTGCGCGCGCTCTTCACGCGCGGCGAGGACCGGGACCGCTTCACCCGGCGCTGCGGCACCGACACGGTGGTGCTCTACGACGAGAACAGCAGCGACTGGAACGAGAATACTGGCGGCGAGTCGGTACTTGGCCTGCTGCTAAAGAAGCTCAAGGACGAGGGCTGCCGGGCGTTCTACCTGGAAGGTATGTGTCGGGGGAGCCCCGCGCGCGGGCTGTTGGAGGGACAAGGGGGCTTGGAAGTGTCCTCGCTGCGCTTGGCTGGCGCTTCTAAGCCTTGCCGCTCCGCCAGGGGCCGTCCGCGGGCTCCCGACTGCGAACCTACCGCGTCAGGCACCCGCGAACCAGGCCAGCGCAAGATGCACCGCAACCACCGGCCGCTTTTTCCCCAATTAGTGCTTTTTCCTACCCAGGATATCCTCCATCTTTCTCTGCTTTCTATCAATTGATTTCGAATTAAGATTTGTAGGAGGGTAGAGGTGGCTGGGGATGCAGATCGGCACCGCCGAGCCCCTCAAAAACATTAGGAAAAGTTGCCATTTTGTGTATTTCCGGATTCAAAAGAGTAAGGGTTCCCAGGGGAGGCGGGCCCGTTTTGATTGCAGTCCCGAAGGTGCACATGTAAAGTGTCTTTTTATAGCTGGCTTTGTGTTTAGGGGGGGCGGGGGGTTCTTGGGATGCTGTAGTGTTTCCTGCGTCCGGCTGCGGCTCTCAAAGCTGTGAAAACTACTACGGGCTCTCGGGTTACAGGATTGCTTTTCTCGTCCTGGCAGGTGGCTTCAGTAAGTTCCAAGCCGAGTTCGCCCTGCACTGCGAGACCAATCTAGACGGTTCGTGTAGCTGCAGCTCGCCGCCGTTGCCAGTGCTGGGGCTCGGGGGCCTGCGGATCAGCTCCGACTCCTCCTCAGACATTGAGTCTGACCTTGACCGAGACCCCAATAGTGCAACGGACTCGGATGGCAGCCCGCTGTCCAACAGCCAGCCTTCTTTCCCTGTGGAGATCTTGCCCTTCCTATACTTGGGCTGCGCCAAGGACTCCACCAACCTGGACGTGTTGGAGGAGTTTGGCATCAAGTACATCTTGAACGTCACCCCCAATCTGCCGAATCTCTTCGAGAACGCAGGGGAGTTTAAATACAAGCAGATCCCCATCTCGGATCACTGGAGTCAAAACCTGTCCCAGTTTTTCCCTGAGGCCATTTCTTTCATAGGTGAGACTAGTTCATGAACCGTCCTTGCTCAGACTTTTAAATGCAAAATTTTTAGCCACTCATGGAGTTGAAGCTGTTCATCGATTTCTTGCTGCATGCTAGTTTGTGGGACTACAGGTTTCTAATGTTCAGAGGGCATTCTTAATTCTGATGTATCTTCTTGCTAAGAAAAAAAGGGTTCCTTTAGACAAGACTGCAGTCCACAGGTGTATTTAAAATGCTGGGGGGTTTTTTTGGTTGGTTTGATTTTTTTTTCACTCTGAATTCGGTTATTTGAAAGGGAGGCCGTTCATAATCGGACAACAGAATTTTCCCACCATCTCTGGGCTAAGGGAGGGCTGGATGCGACGCCCTTAGGGTAGACAGGAATTCCAGCCTTGCTTTATGATTTTAAAGGGCTGGGGGGAGTTACATTAGGACATCAAGTTAGTTGTTGGGGAGCTCTATGAATGCTAGATGTTGTCATCCAGTTGAATTGTTACTGTGATACCGGTTCACAGTGAGACAGTGAGGGTAACCTGAGCCCAGCAGGAAGGACTGTGGGCTGGAAGCCTGGAGAAGCGAATCTCCAGGCATTGTAATGCATTTCCTATTACAAAGGAACTCATTTTCAGGGCATGTCGACATCCTGTTCCTCCTAATGGACTGTCCCCTGTGACTTCCCTCTCTCTTTTAAAATGCCTGAATACCTCCATTGTTAGCTGCACAACAGTTGGAGAATAATTTAATAGACCCTTGCAGTCGGCTTGTCTGTATAAAAGGCATTCACTACCATATTGCAGGGTTTCTGGTATTCACATGCTGAGGCCAAGAATGCACACATTAAGGAGTTTTTTGTTGGCCGAAACTTAATACAAAAGCTCCCTTTTCAGAAAGTATCTGAAATATGTCATTGTGCCCAGTGTACATGTTTTATCGCAATGATACATTTTCTACTTGCCTGCAGGGCTCAACTGCCTCACACGGTTATTTTTTATCTTTTTTTCCAACCTTGTTGTTTTAGACCGATCCTTCTCAAAGAGTGGTTTTTCAGTGTACTGAAATATTCCCTTTAAAAAAAAAAATTTTTTTCTATGTGTTTACAGATGAGGCCCGGGGCAAAAACTGTGGCGTCTTGGTGCATTGCTTGGCCGGCATCAGCCGCTCAGTCACCGTGACTGTGGCTTATCTCATGCAGAAGCTCAACCTGTCCATGAACGATGCTTACGACATTGTCAAGATGAAGAAATCCAACATCTCCCCCAACTTCAACTTCATGGGCCAACTGCTGGACTTCGAGAGGACGCTGGGACTGAGCAGCCCCTGTGACAACCGGGTCCCTGCACAGCAACTCTACTTCACCACCCCCTCCAACCAGAATGTCTACCAGGTGGACTCGCTGCAATCCACGTGAAAGTCCCCACACCCCTCCTCGCTGGGTTGTCCTTTCCTTGAGCAGTTTCTCTGGGCAGCATCTGCTGGGCTTTCTTTGTATGTGGCCCTGGGTGTCCAGATGACACCAGCTGTCTGTCTTAGGCAAGGTTACCACGTGTGGAAATTGGTTATTCCAAAGGGAGAGGTGTGCTCCATTCTCGTTGGAAGAACAGGACATGCTGTATAGATAGGTAGATACATGCCTGTAGGCTTGCTCCACCCCCATATATACAGCCTACCCATGCAGGGACTGGAATTCAAGGACTTCCAGATAAATAGGGTAGGACCAAATGGTATAGGTAGGACCAGGAGCCTGTGTTCTTTAGGACCTTGTGTAACTGTTCTCCTTTTTGCATCTGGAACTGACTACATTGTCTTCAATGAAGACTGATTCAATTTTGCATATAGAGGAGCCAAAGACAGGTTTCAGCTCTGTATTCGTAGTATCAGTTTGCAAAAAGCAATTAATAATAAATAGGTAAAATAAATCTGATCCTCCATTTGATTATTGTAAATATGTGATCTTAAATCACTCGGCGATGTTTGAATTGTGTTTGTTTTTTGTTTCTTTGTTTTTTTTCCTTTGGGCTTAAAAGAAATCATCCAAAGGGAGAGAAAGCAGTATACCACTTATTAAAGCAAAAACCAGAAACTTTTCCTCTTTTATAATCCAAAGGATATGTTTTTGCAGCATGCTCAACTTTTATCAGTTCTGACTGTTTTTCCATGGACACTATTCTTGCTGAGACCTTGTTGGTATGGTGCAGCCTTCAGTCTCAGTTATATATCTTCCTTGTGATTTATTTTTCCTTTTAATGTAGTTCGACTATGCCTTACCTTTGTAAATACTTGGGCTTGTGTTGTCTTAAGAGGGAGGGGTGTATCTTGGAAAGGCACCAAAATCATGGGCTCACTTTTTTTTTTTTAAACGTAAACTGTGCTAAACAGTGTATTACCTCTGTACAAAATTCTTCAGGGAGTGTCACCTCTAATGCAATACTTTGGGTTGGTTTCTTTCCTTTTCAACAATTTGTATAAAACTGGAAGTGTGTGTGTGAACATGGGTGCCCATTTGATAGGTGAAACATGATTGTGAGGAGTGGAGAGTTAAGTTGCTCCATTATGTTCATGGTGTAAAGTTTCGAGATGAAATTTATTATAAGAATGTAAAACCTTAAATTATTAATAAATAACTATTTTGGCTATTGAAGGGGTGTATGTGTATGTTTTAAATCCTTCATTATACTGGCATAGAAAGTGAGAGATTGCAGGTCTTTTTCAGTCAGGACTAATAGTGGCTTGTAAAGCACATGTAGTAAAAGGGCAAAGTTGACATCTTTTAAGCCATTCCAAGAACAATTTTCAGGTGGCCTTTATGAAATTAATCTTTGGCTTTAAGATGACAGAATGGACTGGTGCTGTGTATGGGCAATACTTTCTGTGAATATAGTTCTGGCTTTTTAAAATCGTAATGCTCTTAAAGAAAAACGAAGCCAGAATATACCCTGCTGCTGAGTCTAAGGTTTGTATATTCATGAAGAGTCCTGGAGAGAGTGTAGCAGGAGGACAAGGTGACACATCCTTTAACCTCTTCCCTGTCAGGATCTTCAACTCAATCATACACGTGCCAGGATAAAGGTAGGGATCGTTATTTTTCCAATCTGTCGCTGGTCATTCTACCTCCATATTAAGCTCATGTTGGGATAACGTGAATCAGTCGTCTCCCTTTCATGCACACAGCCAAGTATCTCTAAGCTCGCTCACTGGTTCCTGGATGTGGCTTTAAAATTTCACATTGGCACTCGACATGATGCTTTGCCACACCTGTTCTGATGCGCTTTGTGCTTAACTGGTTTAGAATGTGGGTCAGACACTAATCACCACTGAATATGGTGGAGATTATTCTGAATAGTGTCAAGGTGTAAAGGCTTACTATGCTGTCATTTTCCTTGGGACATCTCTCCTTGTCCCCAGTGTAGAAGTACACACAAAAAGGGCAGGTGTATAAAATCAGAAGAACATTCCTATATTTTGTACCCCTTTCAAATGAGCTTTAGTCCCTTGACCTGCAGAGGGAAGAAAGGTGAGATTTCCACCCACATGACACAGGAGATGCCAGTTGGGTTGTGCTCTACATGATAGAAGGCAAGTGGCCCTGATTTTAGGGTCATCCTATCACATTGTCCAATGTGACTTTTCAGCAACTAAAGCATTTATAAATGGCAAACATATGGTGCAGAAACAGTCTCCCATTTGGCGGCCCCAGGTCAGCCAGAGCTCAGAAAAGGAGAAATGGGTTGCAGTTCAACTTGGCTCGTGTTAATCCAGTTCTGAACTGTTTCCGCTCCTGGCATTCCCTACACTGCCTGTTCAAAGTAGGGATTTGCAAGCAGCCTTAGCAATTTCCTGTCCAGCTGCAGCTCAAGTAGCTGCGTGCTCTCCACCCCAACCCCCCTTTTTCTTTTTTTCTGGTTTCTTTTCTTTTTCTTTCTTTTTTCCTTGAACATGGGCTGTGGATAATTTTAGTGCATTTCCTCTCTGTGGACTATCATCTCCTTTCCTCCTAGAACTTGCATACATTGAGTTCCTACGGCTCTGGGACAGCTGGCCTGCCCAGCACTTCCTCTCGGCTCACTGTGGGTTTGTTGTTTGTCAGTCCACTTCTGAAATTAATAATGTTTTCTGGCCCGGTGCCACAAGCCATTACCACAAAGGGGAAGTAACACATATGAATAGCAGGAAGCCATGCAGGGTCACAGTGTGAGCTGAACCTGGGGAGGGAACATAATTGAGCTTGGCCCATTCAGCAAGTGTCTGAGAGCCATTTGGGGAGAGAGAGCTCCCCGCATTTAAACAGCTCAAGCTGTGAGAAAAAAAAAAAGTTTCCATTAAATTGGTGGCAAATGGTCTTTATCATCGGTCTTAATAAAAAACGAGGGAGCAAGAAGAGTTTAGGACCCCCATAAAGTTGCAACCTTTGGGATTTCCCCCCTCCACGCCTCCTGGCCTATTGTTTCATGAGGCTGGTGAACAGAGGTGCCCCACCCCCGATGGCCCCAAAAGGAATCGTGTTAAAGGGGTGCTTTTTATGGTTCACACAGGCCAGAAGATCCAAAGAGCTATTCTCTTTCTTTCTTTTCCTCCCGTGGAAGGTGGAAGGCTGTAACTGACAGCATGAGCCCTCACTGCGCCTGAGTCGCCCTGTCCCCGGGCCATCCGGGGTCCCTCCGCTTCCGTTGTGCCTGCAGGGGCCACGTGAAGGCCATCACTTTGCATCTTGGAGCTGGGCTCACTTCCTGGGAGCCTGGGCGGTTACTAGGGCAACCTTTGCCAACAGCTGCGGCTCCCTGGCCTCCCCTGTCACCTGCTGTCCCCATTAGTGGCTTCCTCAGGGAACAGAGAAAGCGTTACCTTTCCTGGCCTTCTGCAGGGGCCTAGGGGCCCTATCCGGAGGGGCTGTGGGAAGAGACTCAGGGAATGCACTGGTTAATGGTATGAACTGCTTTTAGGGTGAAGATCAGATGGAGAAAGGATTATCTGCGGATCAAAATACCAGTACAGCCTTCAAAGCGGTGAAAATGGACACTTCCCTGACCCTACAATTAGGAGCCCTGAACTCTAACTCTTGCTCTTTCATTCATGAATGAGACAGCCCTGGGCAAATCATCCAGCCTCTCGGAGTTTTCTTTTTCTTGTCTATCAAATAAGAGAGACTTTAGCTTTCACTCTAGGATTCTCTTATAATTCCAGCCTTCTGGTTGTGGGTTGGTGACATGGATTAGTTGTTAAAACGAGGGGCAGAGAAGGGAAACAATGAACATTTATTAAGAGTATCAGATGTTGGACTTCATGTAAAATATTATCTCATTTAATCCTCAAAACAGCTCTGTGGGGTAGGTCCTATGATGATCCTTATTTTTCAGTGAGGAAACTGAGGCAGAAAGAGGCCAATAACACCTGACGTCACTTAAGGGGAAGTGGCTGAACTGACCTTTGAAGCTGTAGCTCTTGCAAACTGCTTGTCATCAGTATTTGCTTGTCTTTATAAAGTTCCGTCATGTTGGCTAGGAAGTGGTGACCCCATTTTACAGATGAGGAAGTGGAGGAAGAAGAGAGGTTAAGTGACCTGCTCAATTAAACCCAAATTTGACAGCAAATCGTGAGAAAGCCAGAGGGCCCCAGCTGATAAATCACCAGAGAGATGTCATATCTCTCTGGAAGCTTCTATTCTCTCTCTCTCTACAGAGATGTTGCCCTATCTTGGCCTCATGACCATGTAAGTGACAAAATTGATTTTCCTAACGATCTCTAGAGTGCCTAGCAGCTGTCCAGCTGCCCATAGGCCTTGCCCTTTCAGGATTACACAAGTGAACTGGCCCGGGAGAAATTTACTTCCTCAATTTGAACCTCCAGGAGAAAAGTTGGAGGGCAGTGGGGGAGGGAAAGAGACAGAGAAGAGAGAGAGAGAGAGAGGAATACCATGGAGGGCTCTAAAATTAATAATGATGTAGAATATAGCAAGGACAGATCATGTGGCAGCTGGCTGTAAGTAAATATTCTTGAGAAATCATCTTTAATAATCAGTTATAAGGGGATACCAGGATAAACTCAGTGGTTGAGCGCTTGCCTCCCAACTGTGAGGTCCAAGGTTTGATTCCCGGCCCCAGCTGGTGTAAACCCATATGCTGAACTGTGGCACAACTCATCTCTTGCCTCCCATGCGGGGGGCCCCCAGTTCAGTTCCTGCCCTGCATGGACTCACATCCATCTGTGTGGAATGAAACCATGTCACAACTAATGATGTACAACTGTGAAGACTGCTCTGGGCCCTCCCCTTTTTCTCTCTCTCTCACCTTTGCTTAAAAAGTAAATAAAAAATAATAAATTAATTAAATTAAACTAAAAAATCAGTCTTCAGACCTTAAACTGCTTCAGAAGGATTACTGCGGAAATACATTTTTATGCAGTTCCCCACCTAGTAATACTCGTTTTCCAAAAGATCCTGCAGACTTGCAGATACCCTTATTCTTTTTATGTTCTCATTACAGTTGGCCCAGTCCAGTTTTGGTGACATCGATCTTCAAACTTCTTTAGTCCAACTATTGATTTTCTAAGAGCATTTAAGGGTATGGCATAAAGTTCAAACAAGTCACAAATATTTACCCAGGCCTTGATCTGTATTGCACTGATTCAATGAAACAAGGTTCAAATAAAAGGCCATCAAACACAAACCAAGTCCTCAACGTCATGCTCTAAGAGTAACCTCATAATGTTTCTCTTTGTGTCCCCAAATCAATGCAGAACCTCCATGGAGCCAAGGCGACAAGTAATACCCCTTTACCCTGCAACAGTCAAAATAACATTTGGACGCTATGTGTGATTTTTTATATAGGAAAACATAAACAGCCCACATGTATGAACTTTGGCCCAAACACTTCCCTGTTTTGTCCTGGAAAATACCTTCAGGGAATGTGTTTCTATCCATTGCCTTTTAGTGATGAGAAGTTTGGACCACCGCACCTCCAAAAATGAACTCTCAGGCACAAAGGAAAAGAGAGCAACTATCACGTATGATTTGGCAATGACATTCCAAACAAGCACCAAGCAAGTCTGAAAAAAGTTGTTTCTTCTAAGCTAGAATTCCCCCTTTCCTGCTCTTTGGAGACAACCTAACTATTCATTCTATTAAGCGGTTTTTCATTGGGTCCAGTTTCATTCCTACTGTAACATACTCACAGAAGGAAAGAAAGAGGGGAAGGGACAGAAGGGGGACGTTGGGAATACGCAGCACTCAGGAATCTTACAGCAGGAACCTTTCTTTATTTTCTGTCCAGGTTGTTACTGCTACATCAGAAACCACTCCGAAAGTTAGTGGCTTCAAACAACAATCATTTATTGTATTCATGGATCTTCAAACTTCCATTGTATTCCATTGTAGTAGATCATCTTAAATTGATGGACAATTGTGCTTTCCCCCCACCCCCCTAGTTTTAACTATCATGAATAATACTATGAACACTTTTATGCCTATACCCTAATGCCCATGTGCACATCTTTCCTTGGGGTACACAAAGGACTGAAATAGAGGCTATGTAGACCCCTGACTTCAGAAAATGACAAATTATTTTCGAAGTGCTTGTACTAATTTGCATTCCCATGAACTGTATTTGAGATTTCATGTAGGTCCCTCTTTTTGTCAACACTTGATATTGTCAGAGTTTTTAGTTTGTGCTTATTTGGTGGATGGGAAATGGTTACTAATTCTGATTTTCATTTTCATCCTTTCATTCCTAACGCGGTTGTGTTGACTAGGGCATTTTATTTTGCGAAGTGCCCATTCAAAATCTCTTGCCACATTTTCAATTGGGTTACTTCTGGCTTTTGTGTTGAGATAAGGAGTGTTTTGATATTTTCATTACCAGTTCTTTATTGATTATATTATATTGAAAATAGTGCAATGCTTTTTAAAAATATATTTATTTTATTATTTTTGACAGAGACAGAGAGAGATACAGAGACAGAGAGAAGGGGGAGGGCCCAGAGCAGTCTCCATAGTTGTGCATCATCAGCTTTCAACATGGTTTCATTCCACACAGGTGGGTGGGGGCCGCGCAGGGCTGGAACTGGGCTGGGGCCTCCCACATGGAAGGCACATCCCAGTTCAGCACATGGGTTCGCATAGGCCAGGGTCTGGGATTTGATCCTCAGTCTCTGGAGCTGCAAACTAGCGTTTAACCCACTGAGTCATCCCAGCATCACCTGCAATGCTTTTTAAATTGTGTTCTGCTGGTCTTCCTCAGGGAATGTACCTCCTAGGTGTGTTTGGGGGCAGGCTATTGACAGCACAACTCTAAAAGGTGTCCATCAGAAAAACAAAGACGAAAATGGCAGTACCCAACCTGCATAACCTTACACAAAGGTGTTAGAGACTCTTTTATTTTGTTTTTCAAATCAACGGACTTGTGGCTAAAAATATTTGAAAACCACTGATTGAATCAGTTTAACAAACATGGGAACAGAGTCAGAGAGACTAAGTTAAAAGAATAACTACTTTTGATTATCTAGCCTTAAGAGGAACTGGACTAGAAGCATTTTGGGCTATACTAAATCTTAAACAAAATTTTAAAGAGGGAGTGGTTATTCACAGATAGGTGAAAAGGGTATTACAGAAGTAGGTGATACCAAGCTTTGGAAGTAATAGAAGACCCATTTTTCATAAGGCACCACAAGAATATGCTTCAAGTTGTAGAACAGAGAGCAAAACTCAAGATGCCCAGAGATACGGGGAATGAAATTTGAAGAGAATTTGCAGAGCATAGAAATAACTGTGGTGTTTGGTGTGTCTGAACTTCCTTCCCAGTTACATCTGGCTGCGGAATCCTGCCGTATCAGGGAGGATTAGGTTCAGAAGCTGAGAATAGAGAACAAAAACTAAATACTCACGAAAACATTCTATTCTGTAGAAGCCAGGAGATGGGAAATCCTGGCCTGCTAGACTCACTTCACAGGATCAGTTAAAACTCAGGCTTATTCTAGCTTTGATTCCCAGGGTCACAAGATGGGAGCTTCATTGCTAGTCACCATATTCACACTCCAGGAAGGAGGAAGGAGGGAAGGAAAAAGAGTGGATTTTCCTGCAGGGTAAGTTATCTTAAAGAAGCTCCTTGGAAATCCTGCATTGCACTTGTATTCTATGTACCCAACAGCCAGAATTAATCGTATAGTCATAGCCAGAAAGGCTGGGGGACGGACGTAGAATTTTAGGGGGGCACAGGCGTCCCCTGACACAATTAAGGTTCTGTTGCCTGGGGAGAAGGGGAGACTGAATATTCGTCATCCACTTTCTTTCCTGGGGGGAACCCCACTCCCACCACAACAGAGGGTCCATAACCTAGGCCGTCTCAGTGATTGGTTCAGGGATGAGACTTGATTCAAGTCCAGCCAATCAGACGACACTCTGCATTTTTCTATGGAAAGATTTTTTTTTTCTTCTTAATGTTGCTAAGTCCCAGATGTACTGAATCAGAATCATTGGCTATGAGGCCTGGGAATCCGCTGTTTTAGAAAACGTTCCCAAGTGATTCTTTTGATTTCCAGTTTGGAAATGACCAGCTTTGCCACCTGCAATAAACCAGTGGTTCATTTAACCTAGCCTCTCCCCTCTCAGAGGCTTCAAAGGACAGTGTGAAAAGGAGCTTTTGCCCCGTCTTTCCTGACATGAAAAAGTCAAAAGGCTGAGCATATAGTTTAGCTATAATCGTATCATAAGCTATTATGAGAGCACTACTACAGACTTTCTTAGAATTGTAACTTTTTCTCTTATTACCTGCTCTATAAACTACCATTAGAAAACATAAACTGTGTCCTAAAAACGCTTTAATTTCACCAGAGCTTGTAGATCTGCTTTGCTGGGATTTGGTGTCGCAGTCTGTATTCGCTCTATCAGTCCCCTCTGTGATTCTATAGATTCCCACCAACTCTCATAGTTCGTCTTTCTAGACTGAAGTGTTCTAACATCTCTCTCTGTTTTTAAACCCTGATCATTTCAAGGGACTTCTTTGGTTACGTCCCAGTTTCATGATGACCTTTTTGAGGTTTAATGGCTGGAACTCCACCCAGGAGTTGTGGAGCAGATGAGTTCTGGTGTCCTCTGAGTGCATATGCGTGCGTGTAGGCGAGCACTCCTAAGGCTGCACTTTCTGTTTTGTTTTCTGACATCCTTCCTGACGATGCCTGCTTTTGTGACTGCCACAATGCTTGGGACTGACGTCTTCAGGGAAGGGTCTACAGTGATGCCATCATCCTGTTCCTGGGTCACGTCTGCACTCGGAGGCCTTGGTCTCCTGAGAACAAGGTGGGCTCTCTTTCCCTGTGGGCACTGAACGCAACCCTCCCCACGTAGCGTTCGTATTCCTGGCCCACTCTCACAGCTCTGTGGGACCTTCTCCACATTTGTTCTTGTCGGGTTGGCATTTCAGTGGCCAGAAAATCTCGATGCCATTTATAAATTTGAGATTTCACTTTATTGATCGTTAAGTCACTTTCACAAAATGATAAGCAAGACTGGTCTGCATACAGATTCATGAAACACACAGTTTTTTAGGAATATATATATATATATATATATATATATATATATATATATTTAGATTTATTTTTATTGTTTTTGACAGACAGAGAGATACAGAAACAGTTACAGAGAGAAGGAGAAGCTCTCCCCAGTTCAGCATATGGGTCCACACGTGCCGGGGCCAGGATTCGATCCTCGGTCCCTGGGGCTGCAAAGTGAGTGCTTAAACCACTGAGCCATCCCAGCTTCCCCGACACAATTTTTAATAGAGGGTCAAATGGAAAGAGTATCTATCCCTTTAAAGTGCCACTATGATATCCATCACCAATCTGATTAAGAAACAGTAAGCCTCCTCTGAAAATATAGCTTTAGGATACTTACCCTTCCCAAATCTTTGCTTGTTGTTCCTTCTACCTTGATTCTAATAAAAGTGCTATTTCCAAACTCTTCATATAAGGAATTTTGGAAGTGCCACTGATTTCTATACAACATTTCACATTTTAAAGGCCCTTCTAATTCCTTGACAAAAGCTGTTAAGAGTTAAGTTTTAAAAAGAGGGATGCTTGCTGAGTGGGCCATAGGATGTGTCTGGGCTTGATGGAAACTTCTCAGTTCAAATCTGGTTCTCAGTTGTGGAATGATGGTGACAAGCTCTGTGGGTGAGTTCAGTCTTTCCAGGTGAAAATCCAGATTAGCAGCCAGGTGACCTTAGGCAATTTAGTCTCTCTGAGCCTTGGTGTCCTCATCTGGACAATGGGAATAATAGAATACCTTGCTGATGAAATTGTTCTGGGCATTGAGTGAGACAATTGATGTAAAGCACTTGGTGCAAATAAATTATGATTCATAAGGCTTTGAGGAGTGGAATTATTGTATTCATTCATTCATTCATTCATCGGAACATAGATAATCTGTTGTGTTCAAGGAATGTTCTGGAGACCATAAAAATATAACTTACCTACAGATCTTGACCTTCTAACTTTGAAATAAAATGAATAATAAAAATAAATCATTATAAGGTATAGAGTAAAAAATAGAATAAAATTAAGAACATAGATTCTGGATTTAGACTCTTGTAGGTTCAATTATTAGCTTTATCAGTAGCTACCTATGGAAACTCAGACTAGTTTCTCTCCTGTGAAAAATGGAGATAACACTAGTCCTTACTTCATAGTGCCATTATCAGCATTCCATGACAAAATGCATGGAAAGTGCTTAGCACTTTGGCACATAAAACGTAACATCACCTATTGCCACAGAAAAGATCCCGAAGGAATACTGAAGGGATTCAGAGGTGCATGGGCATGTTTTTCTCTGATTGGGAGAGAAAAGGGTCATTCATGGAAGACTTTCTGCAAGTGGTTGATGAGTCACAAAGCCAATGAATCAGTTTACCGAAGAATACACACTGAGCTATTGCCCTGAGGCCGGCCCAGCTGTTCTATGAGGTAAGTTTTGTAGGGATATTACACTCCCATCTTTCAGATGAGAAAACAAAAATCCAGAGAGCTTAAGTTAAGGCTGCCAAAGGTTCCCCAGGTAACTTCTAATGAAGCGGGTGTTCATTCATAGCTCTGTTTGACTCTAATACCCAGATTCTTAATATCTATAGTATAGATTCTATACTCTACCCTCTACAGTGATGTGGACAGTGCTTCTCCCGCCAGCCACTCTCTCCCCAAGATGAGGATGAGGGTTTCGGGAGAGCTGGATTCCTCATTGCAAGATTGCTGACAAGCTTGGAGTTAGTGGGAATGTGTGGAATTCTCTATCCAGTCTACATTGAAATCAAGACCATATTGCTACTCTGTGATCACAAAAACGAAACAAAAGAAAGCCCTTACCTCTTTAGCCATGGGACCATTGAGGTCAAGTTTGTCCAGCCTGTGGCAGGTGGGCCGCACATGCGGCCCATGATGGCTTTGAATGTGGCCCAACACAAACTTGTAAACTTGCTTAAAACATGATTTTTTTTTTTTAGTCCATCAGCTATTGGTAGTGTTAATGTATTTCATGTGTAGCCAGACAATTCTTCTTCCAGGGTGGCCTAGGGAAGCCAAAAGTCTGGGCACCCCTGTTCTACATAATCCTGACAGATTTTTATCCTTTGGCTCTTTAGTCCTCCTGTGTTTTCAGGAGCTCCAACACTCTCCACACTGACTGTCAAGCACAAATTGGATTTCTCCTTCTACCCAAATCTTTGATGAAAGATGAGAAACACTCTCATTTCGTCAACAGCACACTTGACACATTTTTCTAATAGTAGAAATGCAATCTACATGATTTGAACCCTTTCTTTGTGCCAGGAGAGGTGCTGTATACAAATTATCTCCTCTAATCTTTGATACCCTCTTGTACAACAGAGATTACTTTCATAAGTAAAGAAACTCTGAAGTTAGATAGCTAGGTTCCAATCCTTACACCCTACCACTTATTAGCGGCCTTACTTTAAGCAAGTTGCTTAACCTCTCTGTGCCTCAGTTTCCTTATGGCTAAAATGGAAATAACATAGGGAGGGACATGGTAGAAACAAATGAATACACTTAATGTTTCTAGAACTTTGCCTTGTTCGTTGTAAGTACCTAATACTTGTTCCTTCTATTGGGGAGGAAGAACTTTTCCTCTCACCTCTTAAGAGTCAGTGATTGGAAGCCTGCAGATCGAACTGACAAAAGACAAGTTGGCTAGAGAAAAGACAAATCTTTATTTCATATGTTTGCAGTGGTTCACAGAAATATACAACTCAAGGAGGTGGTTAGAATTTAGGGCTTTTATAAAATCTTAACAGAGGGAAGGGTACTTATGGGAAAACAATAGATTTTAGAAAAATCATTGGGCCCTTCAGAGAATAAATGGGAGATGTGACAGTTTTGTGACAATGTCTGTTTAGGTGAATTCTTATCCTAGGGCTGACTTTTCTCCAGTGACAGGAGTCAGTTTTTCCTGGTTGTGAAACTCCCTGGGAGGGCATTCTTTTAGGCAGATAAGGAGAGTTCAGGGAAAAAAAAAAAAAAAGAAAGCTCTTCATAGTGGAATATTCTGGACCCGTTCAACTTTTACCATTTCCTTCTGGCAGATGGAAAAATGGAGGCTTAGAGAGATTAATGTACCTCATATCAGCAAGGTGATAAATGATGAAACTAGAATTTCAACACATGCTGATCTGACCTCAAAGCCTTTGATCTTCCCACCGTGCGAGATCAGAGAAGGAGAAATTCTAATCTTGTCTCAAAATTCTCAGGGAATATAAATTCTTTGGAATGAATTTATACCTGGACTTCAGCGTCATCATTAGCAGAATGAAGCGATGAACGATCGGACTCTTAAGAGCTTTTCTACCTCCAAAACAATCATTTATTTTTGGAGTTTCAGCATAAACCATCACTGGAGAAGACATGATGGCCAGGTTTCTGAGAATGTACCAGAAGAGTCATGGCAATGTGTGTGGCGTGTTTGTGCGTGCACTGGTTTGTGTGTGTATACCTGCGTATGTGTTTCAGCCGCTCTAAAAAGAATGATTATCATTGGAAGGAAAAGGGAAGATCTTAAGATGTAGATAGTTTTGTTGTTTATTTCTACCACACACGCGTTGACCTAGGATTCTGCACGTCCTCAGGGAGTGTCTCTTCCAGGCCTTTCCACAAGGTGATTGGCAAGGCAAGCCCTTCCAAAAGAGATAAGTGGCTTCTTAAAGTAAACTCAGAATAAATGGAGTACAACTTCTGTTTACTAGATGTTTCCTGGCTGACGGATACCAACGTGCAGCCCAGCATGGTCTGTTCTGTGAGGAATGGAAGAAGTGAGGTCGAATTCTGTCTCTCTATCATCTG
Organism: Craseonycteris thonglongyai; assembly: GCA_004027555.1. Lineage (NCBI taxonomy): Eukaryota > Metazoa > Chordata > Mammalia > Chiroptera > Craseonycteridae > Craseonycteris > Craseonycteris thonglongyai. The sequence continues at coordinate 32,452 of PVKE010008055.1, forward strand.
TGAAAGGTATTTGTAAACCTCCCCAGATTGAAGATTACATCATTTCCCAGCAGAAACTTAAATCTATAGAGATACTTGCCACCGTGGGGCAGATGTGTTTACTTTGGAGGCCACTGAGAGATGTCCGAGGCTTTGGAAAACTGGTTGCAAAACTCATTTAATGTATTCTTTGGGGGTTTATTAGAACTGTAGAATTATTTGCACAACCACACAATGTCTGGTGCAGTTTGCTTCCTTTATGCTAAAGGCACTTTGCATTTTGTGTGGTTGTGTCAGAGCTACAGGGCTTTGCTGTTGCTGCTGGTTATTTTCTCCAAAGTCCTTTCCCTTACCGTTCTGTGGGCAAATTTGAAGCTTATACGCTCTAGCCAGCTCAGCCAAACATTTTCCAGTCCTTTCTGTTACTCTTTTTAAAATTTCTTTTCCTTGTTTAATATTTTCCTTTTGGATGTTGGGCCTTCGTGATGTTAATTTAGTAGCATGGTTCTCACATTTTTCTGGCTTTCCAGGATGATTTTTACAGGCTAAGGCGAGGCTCGCTTAGTTTCTGATTGAGAGGCCTCTGCTCACACTAAAACACAAACGCTAATCTAAGAGAAGTCAAAAGGTTACTGACACCCAAAGGCCTAAGACAGTGAAGGGAAAACACAATTTGGCCTTTCACCCCATATGAGAAGAGAAAATAAATGAAGAAACAAATAAAATAAGGAAACCACCAGAACAACCAAACAAGACAGACGGAGAACTGTAAACCAATCAATCACCACCAAGGCCCAGAAATAGCCTGGGTGCTGGGGAGGAGAGGTGGGCTTCTGCCCATAACGGCAGGAGAAGCAGGAAGGGAAGTGGGTGGGATTGATAAACGAGGAGCCATTCAAGCAAAAGGAAAACTGAATCCCACCGACGTGGGTGGGACTCCCAGGTCATCAGAAGGTCACAAAAAGACAGGAAGCTCAGACAGCCTCAAGTCACGTTTTCCAAGGGAAGCTAGAGGTAGGCCATTCCTTTGACTCAGCGGAAGGCCAGAGTAAATCAACTTTTAGGGGGGCGATGGGAAGACGTGAGGTTTAAGGACAAAGATTTCTTAAAACTATATGTTGGAGCCTATTCTTTAATTTGAAGGAATGATTAACATATTCTTAAAAAATTATTTTATTGTTTGACAGAGAGAGACAGAGAGAACAGGGAGAGCTCAGAGCAGTCCCCACAGCTGCACATTGTTAGTTTCAACATAGTTTCAACATAGTTTCATTCCACAGGTGGATGTGGAGGTGCAGGGTGGGAACCAAACTGGGGACCTCCCACATGGGAAGCACGCATATGGGTCTGCCTGAGCCAGGACCAGGACTGGGTTCCTCAGACCCCAATACTGCAAGGCAAGTGCTCAACCCACTGAGCCATCCCGGCATCCCCAGCATTTTTAAATTTTATTATTATACGTTAGTTACACTTGGGATTTTAATTGAGTACGAAGAACGAGGTTCTTGACATGAGTCTAAATAAGACAATTCTCTCCTTTTCCCCTAAAGTCACTCTTGTCTTTAGAACCCTAAAGTCACTCTTGTCTTTAGAACCCTAAAGTCACTCTTGTCTTTAGAACCCAGCACTTAGGGCTCATAATCTGAAAAATTCTTGTAGGATTTACTTCTTGGACTTATGGATAATTTAGAAGTAGTTAGAAGTGCGTTACTTGATTTCTAAACATTAGGGATTTTTCTATATATTTTGTTATTGATTTCTAATGCACCTCTACTGTGGTCAGAGAACATGCTTTATATCAGGGGTGTCAAACTCAATGAAAACACGGGCCATTTGGTGCAACAGGCAAGATTCACGCGGGCCACATCACATTTACAAACGTCGCCGGAACTGAGTCAGCACATTTATACACGCCCACAGGCCCCCAGGAAAGGCACTGGGCCACGTGTATACACGTCTTCAGTCGTTAAAGGGTTAACGAGGGAATTGTGTGCACGGTATTGCCTCGATCTCCCCTAAGTGCTATTTTCTTCACAACAATTTTTTCTATTTTCATTTTATTTCAGAGCATCGTGGGCCACAAAAAATGACCTCGGGCCACGGGCTGCCAGTTTGACACCCCTGCTTTATATAACTACAACTTCTTAAATAATTAGGCTTGTTTTATGGCCTAGCATATGGTTTATGTTGGAGAACAAATCATGTGTACTTGAAGAGAATACATATTCTGTAGTTGTTGGGAATAGTGTTCATACATATCAAGGAGTTCAAGGTAGTTAGTTGATGAGGTTTAGATCTATATGTTTACTGAATTTTGTCTAGTTGGTCTATTAGTTGCTAGAGAGGGACATTCAGATCTGTGATTTGATTGTTAAAGTGTCTATTTCTCCTTTGAATTCTACCAGTTTTTGCTTTGTGTATTTTCAAACTCTGTTACCAGGTCATACTCTCAATTCTTTTATTTTCCCAATGAAAAAGATTAAACCTTATAGCACCCTTAAAAATAAATAATTTTAGTTTTGTTTAGGTGATCATAAATGTATATAGGCCCAAATTACTAAACCATACCATGCTGTTTATAAAATGTTTTTTTAAAGATTTGTTTTATTGTTTGAGAGACGGTTAGAGAGAGAGAGAGAGAGAAGGGAGGAGGGCCCAGAGCAGTCTCCACAGTTGTCGGTCATCAGCTGTGACATGGTTTCATTCCACACAGGTGGATGTGGGCTGCATGGGGTGGGAACTGAACCGGGGCCTCCTGCTGGGAAGATGAGAACCTTCACTGCCTTGCCATCTGGGTGGTTACCAGTTATGCCACAGTTCAGCATATGGGGTTGCACAGGGCAGGGCCTGGAATCAAACCCCAGGCCTCAGAGGTAAGCACTCAGCTTGCTGAGCTATCCTGACATCCCCTGGTCTATAGTGTTTTAAACTCAGATCTCTATTCCCTTAAACTTACGGCTTTCAAGAAGAGAACCTTTGATTTTGTACTTCACGTGTAGCAGAAGCTACATGACGATACACCCCGTATAGGAATGCCCAGGGCAGGGTGTCAGGGGGAGATGGGACGGTTGTTTATTGAGTGCCTGCTCTTTATGTTCTAGAAGCTTCCCTTCCGTTGTCTCACTTACTCCCTCCACAACTATTTGAGTTATGTAGTGGTGTTAGAATTATTGTCTGTTTACAAAGCAAGCAGCCTAAACCCTCAAAAGGCAAACACACTCCATTAGAAAGTAGAATCTGGATTAGGTGCTGGGACCATCCTAGAGGCTGGCTTTTCTATTGCCACACATTTGCCCCGGAGCAGGAATGGGGGAGTGGGTGTGGGGCAGAGAGAAGCAGGAGGAGGAGGGAGGGGCAGATCGCGTCTCCAGGGGACAAATGCCTTTGTGAGCCTCAGGGCATCTGCTGGCTGTGTCTCCATGGTCAGAGACCAAGACTCAGAATTGTCCTAAACTGCCCCTAGCTTTTGGCAACAGTAGGGCCTATGTTTGTTTCCAGAAATTACAGTCAGTGATCACAGTGGGGCTGTGTTCATATGTAATCGGGTTTGACAGGAATTAATTTTTAATAAGAGGTTCCATTCAGTCAAACAATTGCCCTTGTGGGACCCGTGTCGGGTCGAAGTCACCCAGGGCTTAATACTGGCACAGCATGTACTCTTGGCTGTGGCCTGGGGAGTGTGTGTGTGTGTGTGTGTGTGTGTAGGTGGAGTGGGTGTTGGGACACAGGGTGGTGGATGGGTGGTGGTGGGAGGGATTGAAGGGTAGGATATTGACTTGTTTTAGTTAGATCTTAAGTTAGGGGCAGGCATTAGTCGGCTGGAAGTTGGAAGAGGCAGCTGGGACGGACACGTGTTTGATGACCAAGTAGTGTATGTGTGATACCTTCCAGAACACTCCCCTGGTTCCTTGTACTACTTGCCTTTTTGACAAGTGTAAGGTCTGGCAGATGCGTAGGACTCCTGTGCAGTCTTATTCAATGCCATTTACTTTGTTGTTATTTGCTCCCCACAGCAATCCTGCAAGGTGAGGGTTCATCAGTCCCATTTCACAGATGAGAAAAACTAAGACTCAGAAAGGTGAAGTCACTAACATTATACAAGCAGCTGGAGCGCCGGGAGGTAGGAGTCCATGATCTCTCTGCTAAGTGATTCTGCATCCTCCCTGGACAGGCAAATGGCCCTACTGTGCGAACTCCATCCGATTTGCTCCATCTTTCTCTTTGGAATGCCTGAAACTACCACCTTTATTTCTGAGCCCCTGTGAATTTTCCTCCAAGTCACACACTTCTCTTGCTTGGTACCAACAGCAAAAAGGTGGTGTTCATACCAATTTTTTTTTTAAGGACTTATTTTATTGTTTGAGAGGAGAGGGGCAGGGCTGGCCCAGAGCAGTCTCTTGTTGTATATCGTTAGTTGTGACATGGTTTCATTTACACAAGTGGATGTGAGGTCACATGGGGTGGGAACCAAACCGGGAGCTTCCTGCATGGGAGGTGAGAACCTTCACCACTGAGCCATCCTGGCAGTTACCAGTTTTGCTGCAGTTTAGAATATGAGGTTACACGGGCTAGGGCTGGGAATCAAACCCCGGCCTTGGCGATCGTGAGGCAAGCACTCATGGCTGAGCTGTTCGGGCATCCCCACACCAATTTTTGAAGATTGAAGGCTCTGTGTTTTCTTTTAGAGGCTGCATACTTTTTCTTTTTTTGTCCTGCAAATAGGCGGATTCTCAAGGCTCAGTTTTTCTTGGTGTGGATGGCATTATCATTTCTAACACTGCAAACTTAGACTCCAGCTGCCCCCAAGAGCTTTACCAAGAGACTGGCGACTTCTCTCCTAAATCACAGAGGTTGGTTTAAAAATGGATGGAAGAGTTTCTCTCATCAGGAGTGCTGTCAGGCGGCCCATTTTTGATAGCCACGTCTACCTTTCTTCTTTGGGATGTATCAAGGCATTTTTATTTTAACATGTTCTGCTTAAGTTGTCTGGGCCCCTGAAATTACCACAAAGGTTTATTTAAATAAGCATCTAAGGGTGCCTTAGAAAATGCTTCCGTTTTTTAATTAAAAAACCACGCACTGTTTGATTTTCTATGTCTCACTATCGTTCCAGGGGCATTGCTGACATAAAAATAAACGTTAAAAGTGTATTCTAGGGGAAGCCAGGATGGCTCAGTGGGTTAAGCACTTGCTTTTTAGCCCCAGGGACCAAGGATCGAATTCCAGCCCTGGCCTGTGTGGACCCATATGCTGAACTGGGGAGTGCCCCTAGTTCAGTTCTCACTGGGGTGAGACCCCACCCCAGTTCCTGCCCTGTGCAGCCCTGTACCTACCTGTGAAATGAAACTATGTAGAAAACCAATGATGTGCAACTATAGAGACTGTTCTGGGCCCTCCCCCTTCTCTCTGTCTCTCCTGCCTGTCTCCGTCTTTTTCTCTGTCAACCCCCCCCAAAAAACCCCCAAAAACAAAAACAAAAAAACAATAAAAATAAATCTTTAAAAAAAGACTAAATTGTGAGATTCAACATGCCTTTGCTGTTGAGTATCTGGATCAGCTTGCATAGTGAGCGCAGCAAAAAGGAAATGAAAAATTTACCAAATGAATAGAAGATGAAACGAACAAAACTGAAACAAGTGAACAAACCATAAAAAAGGTCTGGATATAAAATTAAAAGTAAGGAAATAAAATTAAATAGAATAAAAATATAAAGTAAGATAAAATAAAGTAATAAAACAATAAACCCCAGCCCATACAGAAATGCTGAGAAAGAGAATATTGACCCAACAACGTGGGTCAATATTCTTTAGTGAATTCTGTTCCAAACTTAGAGGATTTGTTGAGACCGCTTGTCCTTTGGGTGGGGAAATGTAAAAATCTCCTTTTTTTTTTTTCCTGTAACCTTTTGCCTTTTCATTGCTCTCCTCTTAAACTGGACTATCCGTTTCTTCCTTATATGGCCTTTCTCGGAAGTGCAGGAATTTGAATGTTCTGTGAAAGACTCTTTCTAAATGGCCTCAGTGTCCTTCACGTCAAATGGGAGATATATGGGGGCTGCCCTGTGAAAGTTCAGCAAGGACCCCGCATCTGCTGCACTGCATGGCTTCTTTCATTCCAGCCTCTCTCAAGACCAGCCTCAGCCAAAAGATCCTATAGCCTTGCTGTCCCCTCTGCCAGACCCTCCTCTTCCTCCCACTGTGTCCTTAATTAGTGGGGCAAATACAAGTCCCTAGCCTTTCTTTAACATTTCAGCCTCTTTACCATTTATTATTTTACCTACGACAGACAAGAACCTGTGAGATAAGGAGGGACAGATATTGTTAGGTTGTGTTCAGTTTATAGCTAAGAGAATTGAACTTGAGGCTGTCGTAGGTCCTAGTTATGTGCTTATGATTTCACAGCTCAGTCACAGCAACCACTTACTTCCCTTCTCTCAGCCCCAGGCTCCTTGGCATCGAGTTGTGTGATTTTCCCTAAATAAAATGCTTCCTGTCTGGGGACATCAGGCAACCGTTTGTGGGGATTCAAGTTTGAGATTATTTTGTAATATAGAAGTGGGTCCAGTGTTACGCCTCATTTTAAATGAGCTTCTCTTATCACAATCTAAATGACTTCAGACTTTAGGAAGGGCGTGAGCTCAATGCATTTAATAAATATGTATATCGTTGAAGTTTGAGCACATAGCAGTGAATACAACTGACAAAGTCCCTACCCTTCTGAAACTTATATTCTAGAGGAGACCAAGATTTTACATAAGTATATAAATAGTACACATGTGATAGGTCCATTGGTGAGAAGTGTTGAAAAAGAAAAAATAGCAAGGTTAGTGAATTATATTGTTTATTTGTACAATGTGGTCAAGAAAGCCTTCTCCGATACCGTGACGTTTTCATCACACGCCTGTGGGTATGAAGAAATGGGTGCAAAGCGTTCTAGGGAAGGTGGTGGTATGTGCAAAGGCCCTGGGGTGGAAGTATGGTTGTTAAGTGAGAAAGTGAAAGTAAGGACAGCTTCCATGGAGCTGAGAAAACTGGAGAGTGGTGGGAGATGAGGTCAGAAAAGTGGGCAGCGAAGGTGTGGGTGGGATCAATCCATAGTGAAAATTTTGGTTTTAACTCTGAATGAGAAATGTTTTACTGGACATGTTTGAATATAGGATTCCGGTGTCAAAGAGACCATTTGGACAAGTGTTTGCATCCTGCTGGGCTGTGACCCAGCTCTGACCTCTTCCATCCCAGCCTCTGTCCCACTCAATCTCTTTTCATTGTTCACCAGGGGTGGTTACATAACTTGCATGGCCTAGTCCAAAAGTAAAATATGGGGCCTGTTGTTCAAATAGAGGAAAAAAGATACAGCTAAGGGTATTAAAATATAGAGCAACTTTCCTTCCTTCTGCAGCCTCTTTTATGTTTTAAAGTTGCTATTTAATGCAATTCAGACATGACTATGTAAGCATGCAGCATTGGTTTTACCATTCACCGCTTTGTTGTACAAGGCCAATTTTAAATGCAAATGTTCTTACCTTTTACCTATATGTAGACTCACCAAAATTGTACATTTTATGTGTTGTAGTTCACATAATGCATATGTATTTTGCTCTTAGCAGAGCAGGGGAAATGTCACATAAAACTAATTCAACTGTTTCTATTTCTTAATAAGCAATAGCTACCAACACTCTACCTTTTACTTACTGAAGAGTAATTAAGGACAAAAAGGAAAAGAAACTATTGACTGACCTATCTTTCTCTTTTTAAAAAGATTTATTTTATTGTTTTTGACAGAGACAGAGAGAGGCAGACAGAGAGAGACAGAGAGAAGGGGGAGGGCCCAGAGCAGTCTCCATAGTTGTGCATCATCAGTTTTCACCATTGTTTTATTTCACACAGGTGGGCGGAGGCTACTCAGGGTGGAAATTGGTCTGAGGACCTCCCGCAAGGGAGGCTCGCCACTCAAGCCAGGGGCTGAACCGGGGGTGGGGTAGGGGCGGGAGGTGGCAAGAACCAAACTGGGGACCTCCTGCATGGGAAGGACACCCCAGTTCAGCATATGGGTCCACATGGGCCGGGGCCAGGATTCGATCCTCGGTCCCTGGGGCTGCAAAGCAAGCACTTAACTCATTGAGCCATCCTGTCTTCCCTGTTTCTATTTCTTCATATGCAACAGCTACCAACACTCTACCTTTTACTTACTGAAGAGTAATTAAGGACTGAAAGGAAAAGAACTACTGGTTGTCCTATCTGTCTCTTTTTTCTACGTCATCATTTTTCTGGTAAGTGGTGGGCTGATACATGGAAGTATTAGGAGCAATAAGAATAAGATAAGGTTTCTTGGTGGCTGGGGTCTTAGAATACCACAACCTCCTTTCTGCATTCGGATCAAGTTCTGCATGGACAGTGTGTCTCCTGTGTGTGGTCAGCACCCCACTCATGCAGCCACTTACCTTGGATTCACTTTCAGTTTTGCCGAATTCCCAGACACTGTACATCCACAGGAATTCTATGCTCCTGGGCGCTGTGACCGCATTATGCCAATGGGGTAGCAAGGAGCGCTGGGCAGCCATAGCATGTGGATCTCCTCTGATCGCTCACATGCCTGATTGTACCACGTAGGAAAAAGTTCATGGACAAAATTTTAAAGAGTTTTAGGAAGGTGACAGAACATTAAACCAAATGCTTAGCACATGAAGCATGGTGTGCACACCCACGAAGCGGGCCCTGTTTCTTACCCCATTCTGTCTAGAACGAGCACCCTTTCGTTTCATTCTTTGTTAGTGCAAGAGCCACAAAAGGGCTGGTTGAAAGACAATAAGCCTGTAGCCCCAATGTCATCTCTGTACCTTGGCCTTGTGATAATTCACACTGCCCATGAGGAGGGCTCTTAACAAGTCCTGATGGAGAAGACAGTATTTGCTTAGAACAAAGAGAGTTATATTAGAAAGCAGGGAGGCTGGGAGAGCTCAACAGGTTGAGTACTTGCCTTGCAACTGCAAGGTCTGGGGATCGAATCCCAGCCCTGGCCCGTGCAAACCCACATGCTGCACTTCTCCCAGTTTGGTTTCTGCCCCACGTGGTCCCACATCCACCTGTGTGGAATGAGACCATGTCACAACTAATGATGTACAACTACAGAGATTGTTCTGGGCCCTCCCCCCTTCTCTCTCCCTCTCACATCTCAAACAATAAATTAGATCTTTAAAAAGAAAGCACAGAGAAGTATGAGGGAAATGGACAAAAGAGAGACCACGAGATTGAAACAGAGAGAAAGTAGGTGGGGAGTAGATGAGGAAGAGAAAACGAGCCATGGGAAAGGCATCTGCTAGAGAAGGCTCTCTGATGATCTTTGTGTGGAGGGGTGAGGAACACCCACTGGACTCAGAGCAAGGGATGCCAAAATGATGGTTTGGGTTGAATGGATTTCAGTCTTAGAGCTCTTGGTAGGGATGGCCTCAAAGAAAGGGAATTCTAATAAAATTAGGAAATAATCAGAGACCAGGAATAAAGATGCAAAGTTGGGTACGACTGATTATTAATTAAAAAAAGGAACTGGGCATTGGTCTCTTAACTTCTTATGGGAAGCGAGAGGGAAGCAATGATGTTAAGATGGTCATTGTGTACTGTTAGATATATGTATCTAAATTCACCCTTGGTGGAAGGGAGAATGAGTAGAATCATCTGGAGCTAGGATAAAAATGTCAAGAAAAAAATAAGCTTTCTGCATTTGGAGAAAATGACAAACTTGGATTGCAGTTTCAGACGAAAGAATAATGTCAGGAATGAGACGTCAGAAAGAAGCTGGGTGCCTGACATTTGCTGGTGACTTATGGAAAAGGTTGTGGGTGAGGAAGTGTCACCTCAAAGAAGAACTCAGAGAACTTCTATAGAGGCCGTATGTCTGTGGGAGAAGTGAGGAGGGGTCTCCCTCATGGAACAGCCCCTGGGGCCAAGGCCTGAGAAGATTCCGAGGAGAAGCTCTGGATGGCATTGTCCTTATGCCAAGATAAGACATGCTCTTGGGTCCCAAGTTCTAAGAGGGTTTCTTTTGGTTTCCTGGGCAAGGTCTCTGAGAGGACAAGGGGACCTATCCCTCTGAAGTCCACACTCTTTTTTTATAATAAAATATAAAAAAAATATTTTATTGTTTATAACAGACAGAGACAGTGACAGAGAGAAACAGAGATAAGGGGGAGGGCCCAGAACAGCCTCCATAGTTGTACATCATCAGTTTTTGATATGGTTTTGTTCCACACAGGTGGGCAGGGGCCGCACAAGGCAGAAACCAGGTGAGGGCCTCCCGTATGGGAGACACACCCCGTGAACGAGGGACCAAAGTTGGGGGCAAGAACTGAACTTGGGGCCTTCCACATGGGAAGCACATTCAGCATGTGGGTCTTGGGACTGGGATTTGACCCTTGGTCACGGGACTGCAAAGCGAGCACTTAACCGGCTGAGCCATCCCGGCTTCCCCCACACTCTCTTTTGAGACCATGTCTGGATGCCTAAGCTTTGCGAACTCTCCAGGCCTGATTCCCGTGGCCCTGTGGGCATTGGCTCTGAATTGGTCTGATCATCATAGACTACTGTGTACTAAGCCTGTGGGGTTGCCAGGGGCCCACTGTCAGGCAGAGTTTGAACTGCTTGGATATATGGGCTGGGTTTTCCTCAAGTGTGCCATTAGAGTTGCTTGGGTGCTGGATAGAAATGGGAGATAAAGAGTGGGCAGGGGTCAAGGGAGGGCTCTCTCCATGTCACTGGTTGTCAGTGTGCAAGAATATTGAACTTGAATCCTGTTCTTCCTGGTTAGGAAGAAGATAGAGTTATCAAATCTGGAAACTACACTGTATTTTATTTACTCATTTATTCACTTTTTAAAATAATTTAAAATTATTTATTCTTGGGTATGTGGGCATTCACTCATTCACCTGCCCTGACCCTGCCTTCGTATGAATTCTTTTGTGGGTTTACTGGCTTAAAAAAAGGTGAAAAATGATGAGCTTCCCTCCGACCCCACCACATGTATTGTCACTGTTGTTTTGTTATTATCCTTAGCAATGACCATAGGGCAAGGGTCCACAATCCCTGGGCCACAGACTGGTATCTTTCCATGGCCTGTTAGGAATTGGGCCACGTAACAGGAGATGATTGGCAGGCAAATAAGTTAAGTTTCATCTGTGTTTACAGCCGCTTCCATTGCTCACATTACCATCTGAGCTCCGCCTCCTGCCAGATCAGCAGCAGCATTAGATTCTCATAGGATTGCAAACCCTACTGTGAACTGTGCATGCGAGGGATCTAGGTTGTGGCTCCTCATGAGAATCTAATGCCTCATGATCTGAGGTGGAGCTGAGGCGGTGATGCTAGGGCTGGGGAGCGGCTGCAGATACAGATGCACATGAGCAGAGAGGTTTGACTGCACAGAGATCATCATCAATCAATTGCTTGCAGACTCGCATCAAAACCCTATCAGTGAGTGGCAAGTGATAATTAGGCTGTATCTGGTGGCAGGCTTTAAGTCAGAATTCAACACTTATTTTAGTCCACATATGGCCCGCCCATTATTTCATTTACCATTTTCATCTACGCCTTTTTCCCCTCACATTCGCCCCCCCCCCCCGCCCCTGTTCATAGCAAAATTGTCTTCCATGAAACAGGTTGGGGACTGCTGCCATAAAGACCCTTAAAGATTGAATAGCAGATTTTTCCTGCCTAAATATACTCTCTCTTACTTCTCATTTTGTGAATGGATACAGTTGTTTTTAGCTGAAGAATAAAAATATTTTGATGTCTTTGGCATCATTTGCGTTTTTGAAACCTTGTACATGGGGGTGGGGGGGTGGGGAGGAGAGACCGGAATTACTGGTTAAACGGAGTATTCTGTTTCAAGTAGATGACTGGGAGCTGTTCTTTGCTCCAGGAACTGGGGCCAGGAGCTCCCGCATGGATCAGGGAAAAAGGCAAAGCTAGTTGTCGCGGCCTGCTTTCCTCTGTCTCCTGTCAGCTCCCATCCTGAATCTCTTTGTCTTTCTCAGACTTTGAAATGAGGACTTTTTAAAAAGGGAAGTAAAAACAGCCTGGGTAAGGAGAGAAGTAGATCTAGAATGTTCTGTTGATTTTGGCTGTTCAACTTCTGCTTTGCCCACAGGACATGCCAGCAATGCTGTGGTTTAGGCTATTGTGATGGGGGCAACTCGGGGACTTTTTTTTGTGCAAGACATGTGACCTGACCTATGTATTTTATGATCGACCAGATCAACAGACATGGTTTGTCAATGATGTGAAGATCTATTTCCTGAGCACTTCCTAATGTGCCAGGCATATGCTGAACACACGAGATGCACTACCTCATAATGAGCAGATTCTAATAGAGTTATTGTTCTCATGTTACAGCTGAGGAGAAGTTAAGACACCCGCCCAACAGCTCGTCAGTTCCTGAGCTGAACTTGAAACTCCTTCTTTTTGACAAAGTTGGTGCTTTTGACTATAATGCTATACTGGCTGGCTTTCCAATATGAGGTATAGGCTGGGTCAGTTATTTAATTTCTAGAAGAGCAACATTTAGGAAGTTCACCTAGTCCGACACTTTCAATTTATAGTTGTGAAAACACAATGCTAGATGGGTTAAGTGACTTACTTGTTCATAGTGAAGCTAAAATCCAGGTGTCCTAAATTCTGTATCAGCATGTATTTTGCTATATTTTGATACAGGACTAGTTTGGAAATGCAGTGTGGGTAGCATAGGTGGGAAAAGTGAACGTGTGTATGTTCTTGTTCTTATCATTTCAAATTTGGGTCAGAGTTTCCAGCTGTTCTGATTTTCTTGCCTTTCCTTTGTCTTGGCATCTGTGCTATGAATTCTGAGAGCTTTCCTAAGCAAATACATTGGCTTATGGTTTGGCCTTAATATGTCATGTTAAGAATGAAGGCACATGGAGGTTTCTTCTGCAGCGTTTCTTAATAAAACGTGTTTTGTTTCTGTGGTTGTTTCATTAAACCCTCTTCCTCCTCTTTTTTGGTAAGTTGGGTGTAGAAGGGCAGTTTTCAAGTACCTGATTTATACTTGACTATTGCGTCTGAACAACCCTTTGTTCTCTATCTTGCCTAACAGAACTTGAGGGGAAATGTCACATGATGTCTCAAATGTACTTTACAATACTTCAGCATAAAGGAATAGAATGAAACAAAACAATTTTGGAACTTTTAGCGACTGGATAGGTTAAAAAATTGTTTCAGTGAGCCTTTGCAGTAGAACCGATGTTCCCAAAATTTAGTGGCTTAAAGGGCAAGCATTCATTTATTTGCTCACCGTTGTTTAGGTCACCAATCTGTGCCAATTCAGCTGGGACCGCTCATCTCAGCTTTCACTGTGGCCAGAAGGGGAATGAAGTAGGTGGCCCGCAAAAATGGCTGTGATTCTTCCTTCCAGCCCTACCCAAATGTCCTTTCACAATGTGACTTTGTCACTCCCCTCATCAAACAGGGGAATTTATTTCTCTACTGCATGTAATGGAATTTAACCATGAGATGTATGGCAAACAGGGTACAGAAGCAAATATTTTAAAAGTACTTGCCCACTGGGACTTGCTCTCTTGCTGCTGAGAACCAAGAGATGATTTCTTTTTTATTTTAAAGATTTATTTTATTGTTTTTGACGCGGACAGAGAGAGAGACAGAGAGAAGGGGGAGGGCCCAGAGCAGTCTCCATAGTTGCACGTCACCAGTTTTTGACATGGTTTTGGTCCACACAGGTGGGGAGGGGCTGCACAGGGCAGGAACTGGGCTGGGGGCCTCCCACATGGGAGGTATGCCCCCTTGAGCTGGGGGTTGAACCGGGGTGGGTGGGGGGTGATAACTGAACTAGGGGGCCTACTGTATGGGAAGCACACCTCAGTTCAGCATATGGGTCTGTACATTCCGGTGCTAGGACTCGATCCTCAGTCACTGGGGCTGCAAAGCAAGCACTTAACCTGCTGAGTCATTCCAGCTTCCCAGGAGACCACTTCTTGAAGAAACCTACGTATTTTCCGGCGTATAAGATGACCGGGCGTATAAGACGACCCCCTAATTTTACAGTTAAAACATAGGTTTAGGCCTATATTCGCTGTATAAGACTACCCCCTACTTCCGAGGCTGTAGTCTTATACAGCGAATATAGGCCTAAACCTATGTTTTAGCTGTAAAATTAGGGGGTCGTCTTATACGCCCGGTCGTCTTATACGCCGGAAAATACGGTAAACTAATATTCTGGAGGACAAACCCGGGGGGAAGAGTGCAAGCATCTCAGCTATTCTGGGTAAAATTCTGACAGGTGAGTGAAGCCGTCTTCGAACCTTCAGTCTGTATCAAGTTGACCTAGACCAGAAGAACTAAGAGCAATCAGAAGTCATTGATCCTATCATCCGCTTCATATTCATTTTTTAATTTACTTGTTTAAAATTTCACATTTACTGCCCAGATTGGAAATTTTATGTACTTCAGTGTTTTGTTTTGTTTTTAATGTATTTTTGTATGCTTAACAGTCTGAGTGACTAGCTAGCAATCTAAGGCAGTGTTATTAATGCCTAACATAAAGTTTGTGAAATTGTGGTAAGACAAAAATCCTTGCTGGCAAAGAAATTTAATTACTGAGAGGCAAGTCCAGGGGGATACATGGGGATCATGGATTTACAGAGCAGTTCTACTAAGCAAGCTGATTCACCTCCCTCTCATAGTGATGGGGATCAAAAGCTACAAAGAGCACCTTCAACAAATCAAATGGCACCTACAACTCATTTCTAAAATGGATAAACGCCAAGTTTGTAAACCAGATGAATGATGCACATGAGTGAAAGAATTAAAAATAATGATGCTAACGGGTGAATCTTTTCACTTCCTTCTCTTGGGTGGTTATTTTTCTTCAAGTGACAATCCCTTCATACTTGGACTTCCCAGGTTTGTAGATGGTTTAATATCAGGTCTAATCACATTAGTGTCTTGAGAAAAACATTCCATTTTACTTTCAACAGATGTTGTTGGTGCATCAACTCTCCCATATTGTGTCGTTAGTTGACTGTGGATGGCGATCAAAGCAGGAAGTACTGGTGTTGCCCAGGTTTTGCAAGGTCCTCATTATTGCTCCCATGTTCATTGGAGCTATCTCTGGTGACTCAGGCTCAAAGACAGCAGCAAGAGGGGCAGGTTTGAGCATACCTCGTGTGGCTTGGGAATGAGGCAGCTTCCAGGACACAGGTGGGCTGGTCCGTGGGACAAGGACCATAATGACTAGAAGGATTGCAAGGGCAGTACTGGAACTCATTGGTCAGAAGGCTCCTGGGTCATGAAAAGCTTGAGCCATTCAGTGTTGGAGTGGTTTTATTTTTGCAACACCAACTAACCGGTATAGAAATAGAGTAACTTTAAAAGACTGAGACAGAACCACCCTTAGGAAAATAGTACTAATTATGATTGAGGTAATTCTCAAAAACAAAGTCTACCAAATGAGAACAGCATAAAATTTACTATCATTATTCTTAATTGAGATATAATTGACATTTAACATTGCATTAGTTTTAGGTGTACAAAATAATGATTTGATACATGTACATGTTGCCAAATAATTACCAGAATAAGTTGGGTTGATGTGCATCACTTTACATAGTTACAATTTCTGTTTTATAATGATGAGAACATTTTTTAAAAAGATCTTATTGTTTGAGAGAAGGTGTGTGTGTATGTGTGTGAGAGACAGAGAGAGAGAGAGAAAAGGAGAGAGGGGGGCCCAGAGCAGTCTCCATAGTTGTACATCATTAGTTATGACATGGTTTCATTCCACACAGGTGGATTGGGAATTGTGCGGGTGGGAACCAAACTGGGGACCTCCCTCATGGGAAGTGGAAACTTTCGCCACTGAGCCATCTTGGCAGTTACCAGTTATGCAGAGGTTCAGCTACATATGCATTTGCAAGGGCTATGGCTGAGAATTGAACCCCAGATCTCTCAATTGCAAGGCAAGCACTCAACCTGCTCAGTTATCCCAGCATCTCCAAAAATGATGAGAACTATAATCTACCATGTTAGCAACTTTCAAATATGCAATGCAGTATTGTTAACTAGTCACTATCATGTACATCAGGGGTGGCCAACTTTTCTGTATATAAGATCTACTTTTTATCTTAAAAGTGTGTCGCAATCGACTTGTTGTCATAGGCGTAGTCTAAGGGGGAAGAAGGGGTGTGAAATGCATACTATGTTTATATACTGTGTTTCAGTATAAGGTGCATTCCAGCGAGGTATGGGTAGATAAGTAAAATATATGTTCAAAACTATTTTTTATTTTTTAAATCACTTATTAAGTTTTCGAGATATAGGCTCATGAAGAAAATAAATTTCCAGACCCAACTTTTGATAG